>JAHWFP010111887.1:15591-37241 GCA_023313725.1 Lithobius niger
GCAAAAAGCCCACTTCCAAATGATAAAAAGGCAGTACTCAACGGAAACAGCGTCAGTTGCCTTAGAACACTGCAGAAAGCCAACTTAAAACTGGTATGAGCAGTACTCTACGGAAAGCTACTTCAGTTGCACCAAAACACTGCAAAAAATCCACTTCCAAATGATATGGGGCAGCACTCAACGGAAAGCTGCATCAGTTGCCTTAGAACACTGCAGAAAGCCAACTTTAAACCGGTATGAGCAGTGTTCAATGGAAACCTGCTTCAGTTCCACCAAAACATTACAAAAAAACCACTTCTAAGAGGATAGGGGCAGCGCTCAACGGATAGCTACTTCAGTTGCCTCAGAACACTGCAGAAAGCCAACTTCCAATGGTAAGGGGCAGCCCTTAATGAAAAGCTGCTTCAGTTGCATCAGAACAGAAGACTACGAAAACCCACTTTGAAATAACAGAAGGGGCACAAGTCTATACGGCTACGGATTAGTAAAATTTAAAGGTTTAAAACTGATCAATTATTGTTTATGCGTTTGTACATCTGATTAAAAAAAATGAATTAAATATGGGAAATAAGCTGAATGACAAATATAAAAAAAAAACACCCGTCGTAGCATCTGCATTTTTCGTTTCTCTTTAATGGCAAAGTCATATTGGAGTAAAATCCATTTAGGGTTAAACAATACAGTTTACAACAACAACAAAAAAAAAACACTTTGGGCTAATCAAACTAAAACGTCGTGAAAAGAAGGTTCGCACATTGTCTGAATTTGCCTGTCGTTATCTTATAACAATAACTTAAAGATGGCCATGTTTAATGTGATTCAGTGTTGGTGAGTTTGAGTGATTATAAGGAAATGTGAGTAAAAGTGAGTGTGTCTGAATATTATATTTTCTGAATTATTTCTTTAATAGAATGATTTCTCAAAGCTGGTCAAATTTCCTTCTTAGAAATATCACACTTGCACTTGCACACTTGCCCACTTGGGAGTAAAAAAAAATAGATACTTTTTTTAGCAATCTTATTGATTTAAGAACCTCATTCCATGAACAGAGCAGTGAATTAATGTGGAAAATGCAAAACGCATCACGTAATGGGCTAAACAGCTATCCTTAAGCATCAATGCCACGACATTTTAGCTATTTTTGTGTGACATAGCCGGTGGCGGGATTCAAACTTGCGTTCACTTTACTGGTAGCCAATTACTCACCTATGGCCTGTGCTTGCTCACGCTCTTCGGTCACTCCCCCCCCTCCCCACTATAACTTTCGTGGAGTGTGTTGGGACTTGCTGATGCGAAAATTGTCTTGGATGCTATCTGACAACAGACCTTCACTTTGTTTTGCATATCACGTCACCAACTATTCTGCATTATTAGACGAGATTTGCACTACGTCACTGCCGAAGGATAAGGAAGTCGGAAGGCACACACCGAACCATATGAGGTCCTGAACAACGCAAATGGAGCCCACGTGTCAGAATGGCCCGTGCCAAGTGAATGCTGGGTAGAATCCCACGGGTGACCAATTACCATGGGACTTTAAAATAACGAGTTAAGTCATCGGAATAAGCAAAACCGCTAAAACGGTGAGGTGTAAATAAAACTGAACAGTGCTTTGTTTACACTGGAAATGCTAAATTAATTCTGTTTTTACTCGGTTATGCGCTCTTCTGTGCAGAATTTATTCTATTAGAAAACCGTTTTATGTAGGCTAATACATTAAAAATGTTTCGTTTTGCCTTGACCCAATCTATTGTGTAGTACTCAGTCTTACGCTGTGATAGCACTTACAAGAATACCATCACTTTTGTACTTTATCTTTAAATCCGAATTGTCGGAATAAGAATGTTAGAAAAAAACGTTGCTTTGTTATTCGCCTGTCTCAACAGCTGGGTATTTATTACACCAACCCGCCATTTGTACGTCTATAGAACCCTAATTAATTTTTCTTGAAAATGGCTCTCATTTTGCTTCACGTCTATTGGCATTGTCACTGTAAGACCAGGAATGAATCCTGTTTTTATGTCGCACAACCTAAAGTTGGTAAGGAAAATTTTACAAATGTAGTTAATATTTGGATAGTAAATTATATAATTTCTTGACCATGGAAATAAAAAGTATTACTGGGCTTAAATCATTCAAGAGACATTTATTTAAGTTGGTATTAGACCAAAACTCCACTCACTTAGCAGTCTTGTTCAACATTAAGAGTTAACTTTGACTACTTTTCTAACTTTGTTGCCGTAGTTACCTTCATTTTCTTTTATGCATTAAAATTTTTTGTTATTTCTTTGAAATTCGTTCTTAATCATGCAGTGTTCGATTTTGGAAACCCTGTTTTACACTTTGATAAGTATTGTTATTATTATGATTTTTTCCCGAATGAGTTACTGTTTTTCCTTGTGCGTCTTTTAGCCACACACGGTCATTTACATCATTAAACAAGCGGATGCAGCGACTGCCTTGTCGCAACCGGTCTTCTGTACACTTCTGCCACTTCCAATGTTGAGGCGTACACCTCTCTCACGCACTGCAACAGTTATCTCTATTTTACAATATAAAAGCAGTAACTTTTCACAATTGCCGGTTAAACGTGTTTTAGCTTTTAGGCCTATTTTACATTTTAGGATTGCCACCTTTTCGGCCTAATTTTTACGTGCAGTTTTAATTTCGTAAGTAGGAATTAACGGAGATTTGGATTGTATAGTAAGCCTATTCATTTTTGCAACACGGTGCGCCTCCGGGCACACAGTTACAGTGTTACAACGTAATACTCAATGTAGCCTATATAGAGATCAGTGGTAGTAGGGAAGTGATGGGAGAGTGACGGGGAGGGCAGTGATGGAGAGACGTCATGTATAGTGCTGTTGATGTAGACAGACTTGACGTTGCCATGGTAACGTGATGTTAGGCCTAGTTTTTAATTGCAGTTTAAATTTCGGAAGTAGCAGATAGGCCTAATGGAGAATTTGGTTCGTCGGTAAGCCTATTCATTCATGCAACAATACGACGAAACTTATTTTAAACGAAGCTACAATCCTTTTTGTTTTTATGGCTGCGTGTTATCCGTTGGATTTCAATTCGACGATCAAATGTTATTATTTAATTTAGTTACGTCGAAGAAGTCTATTAGCTATAAGGAAGTAACGATGTTTTAATTTGCCATGCTATTTAAAGGCACATAAATCCCTCCGTCCTGGCCGCTTTACTCATACGTCAACTGCGCTAAAATATAGTTCACACGACCGCAGCGCGCATTGCTCTGCGAAACAAGCATGACGTCACATCCGACGCTAGATCATACTCATTTCGGAGCCGCGCCATGCGACACATTGTACGAAAGCTAAAAGGTAAACAAACACTGGCGCAGATGACTGCACGTTATGATCATCAATGTCTCCTGTCTGTTGCTGCGGTAAAATACCCACACGTTAGTTTTATTTGAACAAAGTTGTCCAAATAAAAGATTCTGGGGTCTTTATTCTGTGTTGAGGACCGATCTCATTTTGTCCTCCCAACCGTTATTTTTTTCCTTGCAGCCTAATTTGTGACTTCGTGTTGTAGTATTATGCGGGCATTATACGCGGCGTTACTGTACAGAACCAGCTTAAATAAAAGGCATAAAATTGGGTCTGTTTTAAGTGCATAATCAAAAAAAAAAAGCTTCTTCCGACCGACCCTAGTTGTAATTTAATTGGTACTGCAGCTAAACGTTTTTCCCATAAGCCTTATGTCTGCTACGACAATTTACGTCTGAAACTCAATCCGCAAATTAATTTCTTCTCCGCCTTTGGTTTTGTCCATCACTGTGTCAGAATCCTGACACCCCTGCCCCACCCCTTCTTTCCTAGTTTCTTGCGGTAAACAGGATACACCTAATGGTCGATCCAATTCTCGCTTTGTCCTTTCCTTTACCGATTCGGTAGCAAATCTATTTGGTGGAATAGATAAATGCGTTCATCACTCGCCATTTCTCCTGATAAGCTCAGAACACGGTTAACTGGGAATGAAGCTATACGTGCCTCGAGTAAGGCAGCTACTATCTCACTTGGCTTTCGCTCAGAAGCGGCAAGTCACGTGACTTGAAGTGCACGAAGAATCACTACGTCACAGACTAGGCGTGTAAACATCGCGTGACGTCACCACGGAAAGTAGCCCCAGAAGCTTTCTGGCGGGAGTGAGATACTCCTCGGACCGAGCGGTAAAAAAGAAGCTTACTAGCGTACACGCGCCACATCTGTCACCGGGATCGTACCCTTAGACGATCAAATAAAAGGTAAATGAATTCATATAAAACTATTTCCGGTAATGTATCGAGAAAAACTGTTAAAATATACCGGAGGGAGTTATGTGCCTTTAACTAACTTTTGACACTGAATCTAACATCGTAAACCGTGGTCGTCTCTATCTGGTACTGTTGCGAAGTTGAAAAAAGCGACGGACGGACAGACGGACAAAGTCTTTGCAATAATCTTCTCAGCCGGTATGGCTGTACAGAAGACTGAAACGTATGATGTGCGTGTGTGTGTGAGTGTGTTTGTACCTCTACTCCTCTGGAACCAAGGCACCTACAACGATGGGAGTATAAACGAAATGAAAGATAATTAAATTGCGCTTCGGTTAGGCCTATTTTCAACGCTGTAACTTGATATTATCACCCTCAAATACGCCAAAAACCCAGCAAAAAGGACGTATTTTTTTTGCGCTTATGATGTTTGTTCAACGAACGACGCCAACGGAGCGATGTGGCTAGTCTGTTGTTATGGCGTGTGACTCATCTGTTGCCTTTGATTTGCTTTGTTAATCGTACTGAAATAAATCAGCTCAACTGATACTGCTATTAAAAAACGTGATATGGATAACAATTTTCAGATCTCTATGTTAAAAGTCGTGCGTCTTTTTTTCCATTGCTACTATAAGGTAATTAGTTGTAATGTAATTGATTTTTTTGTTTGTGTCCCGTGCACGCGTTTGTTCGGTGCTTGGTTGGAAATAGAGAGATGTTTACTCGGGTGGGGGGGGGGGGGGGCAATTAAAATCAGGAGGAGTTTCTCATTGGGAGGGGACAATAAACATGAGGTCAGTAGCAAGACACAGAGTGAATATCACCAGCACCTTTATGCTTCATTTTCAATTTATTCCCCCACTCCTAAAAAATGTAGAAATAACCCCCTCATACCTCCTTAAAAATCAAATGCAAATTCTTATAACAATCACCGCTTTCCTATTCAGCTTTACTGTTTTTTTTTCCTCTCACCTGACTCCCGCCCCTTCTACAAATCCCCCAATCCCATACCCAGCTATAGGATATACTACAACCCTGCTGTGCAGGGATAACTTTTGGAAAAGTCGCTGGAACGTAAACAGATTTTTTTTAAATGGTGTTGGTGGCGTCAGTAAGGGGGATGGGAAATACTGGGAAGAATAACTTTGTTAACATCATTTGTCCCTCAATTTATTAGCCAGTTTGGGATTCGAACCAGTTATCTCGAAAGGGAAATATTATCGACGTAACTAAATAAATAAATAAATAAATATTTGTTGGGGGGGGGGGGGGGTTGCTTTTTAGTTTTTTTGCTAGCACCGGCGGGTTTTTCTATTCCATTTCATTGTATTCTAAATAAATAAATAAATATCAGTTTGTTGCAAATTGTGCAACAGGACAGGAACTAACAGAGGTGCCTGCAACATTCAGAATTGACAAAAATGGCTTTGGTAAAACGCTAACACCGGCAATAATTTGTTCGGTAAAGGGAAGATGGATGGAAGAAGAGGGGCACAACTGCCTTACCACCAAGGTTTGACCTGCCAGGGACCAAAAGGATTCCGATGGAAGAGCCACTGTAGAGCAGGATGAACAAGAAAGGCCGGTACATTTTACAACTCTTAAAAATAATGAAAACGTGAAAATATTGCTGACGGTCTAACAGACCAGAGTACATGAAATTTAAGAAAGTAAAACGGTAAGTCTATAGGCGAAAAAGAATATAAAATAATAAAGGTATTTGAAATACAAAGTTCAAAAAATATGTAAAAGCACATATGTAATATGTACGACCAACGAAGAACCGTTGAAACTGTAAAAAAGGGGGTGGGGGAATGGACGTCCAATACCTATAGTGCACTAAGATTAACGCTAACTACCTGCATTGCGCTAAGATTAAAATTCATGTAACAATTTTGAAAGATTACATTTAAACAGACAGCGTTTAAAAATTGTTAAGTTTTGAAGTTTTGAAGCGCAACGACGCCGTTTGTGAAGTTTGGCAAGGGTAAGTAGAAACGATCGGTGTACTTGGGAATCTTGTCTGTCTTGAGCGTCATGCCTTTCACAGTACGTTCAAACCAGTTTTTGGCTGCTTGGATAGGGCTCACTTTCTAGTCGAAATCCGTTTATGGGCAGCCGAGCGTCAAACAACGCAACCACGCGTCTTTTAATTCCCGGTACAATTTTAATTAGAGAGTCATCAAAAAATCACATCCAGATGTTTCTCGGCTGCGTCACCAGGGTGATTCCGAAACGTCATCCGATATCGTCCAATGAAATGAGGCCACTAGAACGCGGTGCTTTATGGGATGTCGAGTTCAGGAAAAGAGAAAGAAAGGAGGACAAAATAGCGAGGAAAAGGGATTCTTATTTAAAAGGGAAATGAAGTTAGAAGGGAAAGAAGATTGTGATTGGCCAGAACGGCGTCCCAAACGACCAGTGAATATCAACAAGATGCCTACGCATGCGCAGACCAAGAGTGTACTTGAGCATTCGTTGACTTTTCCGGTCAAAGTAAATACAGACAGAAAAACGGATGTGGAAGAAAAAAAAAGCAACGAGTACACTGAAAACAAATTTAGGAAACTTTCGTAGAGGAGTAAAATTAAAATTAACGTCGCTTTCGAGTATCTCTTATCACGCTACGGAAATAGCAAATCCAAATATTCATAAATTTCACGAACTTTATAGGTGTTTTTTTTTTTTTTTTTTTTTGCCTAAATGGGAATTTATACTAAGAGTTATCACTTGAGTAAAATTCATTACTTAAGGTTAGGTTTTTTAGTTGCATCAAACCTAACGAAAAAGCTGAGTTATTTATGAAAACGTTTTTGACCTTCCAAAAATAACGCAACGTTTTCGTGAGATTTGATCCAATTAAAACGTAAAGCAAGAAATTAAAGGGTTGGGGGGGGGGGGGGGATAATTTGTGCCTGAGACACCGTATTGAAACGTTTTAGATTAATTTCTATTAGTTCCGTCTAAGTTTATAGAGGACGCCATGAGTTTTATATGGGAATTTCTACTCAATTTTCAGCCTAAAATTGAACTAAACTAAACCAAACTAGCTTTATTTAATTATTATTTAGTTTAGCTTAGTTGTAATTTAGTTTACTTTGGAAATTTGGGCTGAAAAATGAGGAAAAAATTACCAGATGGAACACGTGGCGTCCTCAGAAAAGTGGGATGGAACTAATAGGAATGAATGTAACACGTTTCAAAAGGGACTTTTTCCAGTTACAAATTCTACTTCCCAACCCTATAATTCTTGCTTAAAGTAATGGACTGTCATAAGTTTGTGTGGCTCGATCATCACGAAGCAGATCGTGTTGATCCGATGGCGGCTGGGAAGCAAGCAGCGAGTGCTGATTGAGCAGCGGACATCAGCATAACGTATGTGACATGGTCGAACCACTCGGTGTTGGTGGTTCGATCTTCTTTTTGATTCTCATCGAAGATCGGTGGTTTTTCAGCGTTTTTCATTTTTCATTTGCTCTGTTGTTTTCGTAAAGTTCTCCCCTCATAATGGCCAGAATACATAAGCACCAGAATGGGCCAGAGTAGATCCCATAGCCGCTGATGGAGGGTGGTAATCTCTCACACTGTCCTGGCTGCAACGGATTGGCTGGGACTTTAGAGGGTTCCCTTTTTGATCCCTAACCAGCTAAACTACTTCGGGCAACCAGAATGAAGACATGACATCAGAAGGCGGTCGGGCCAATTTTGCTAGGTAATTCCGTCTTTGAATGCTACTACTACTTTATTTGGATTTCTGAATATCCTTAGTGAATTTTTAAAGTCTGCAAGCTGCAAATTGCTGCCTAGGAATTACAATAGGAAATTCCTAGGATCTTTCACATGCAACAGTCAACATGAGCACGAGGCACCACAGAGCCCTTCTCTTCCAAATAATGCCAGGGTGGCTGAGTTCAGGATCGAAACAAGGACCTCTTGCCCATAAGACCGTCGTGCTAATCACCAGACTCCATTGCCTCATAATTTAAGGCAAGCCCCCGCCAAGATTCAACGAAAACATTAACGTCCGTCCTATCCAGATAAAATATACATGAGCATGGCGATCACTGGAATTTTATCTTTTACAGCCAAGGTAGTTTGGCTGTTTTCAGGCATCTGAGAAAAAATGATAATGCGACTGAAAAGTCTGAAACATCGGTTTGATCGGCAGACTTTGGTCGCCTGCCATAACGTTTTACCGTTGAATAAAAGTTGTGAATGACATCGATATTTGCCTAATTATTAAGAAAAAAAAATTCAGGAAAAAAATTCTTCCATGTGTTGAATCAAGCTGCAATTTTTCAGACAGCTATAGTTTAATCGTGAAACGTGCCTTTGGCTGGTTGGGGAGTTAGGTTGATAATTCTAAGTTGCTAATCAAAGTCAATGCTATTTTAAGGGCAAAGTTGCAGCATTTTTTTGTTTATACTTTTCGGAACCGAATTAGGTTATCTGCCCCACGACGATGAGAAGGACACTTTAGCTGGAGAAATCTAAGTGAATATCCCAGGATGTTTGACATGCCACAGCATTTTGACTATTTTGTTTTTTTGCATTTAGAAGCACGAACCCAAATTTTGTTGGTGTTGTGTTTTTGAGTTTACGGAGTACGAACCCATATTTTGTTGGTGGTGTTGTTGTTTATCTCCCAGATGGAGTTCTGATAAGGAATGGAATGTGAAAAAGCAGTTACAGCATTTATAAAGTCCTGATCCTTCGTAATTTCCTAGCACAAATTGTCCCTCTTCGTCCGAGATACCTTTGCAATTGAAAAGGTCGTCAATTGGACTTTTTATTTTTAAATCAACAGATTTAACAGATTTAGTGACCAAAATGTGAAACTCACTACTTTTAAAATGTCCTCAAAAGTTAGAAGGATGCTAGCAGCATAAAAATCCCCAAGTAGAGCGCCGTTCTCGTCATAGCCTGACTATACTGTTCCTTCAGCACTCTTGCTTCCATTTTAATGGACCTGTTCATGACCTCCTGTTAATAATTCATGTCTTAAGTTTATGATTTGCAGTCCTTAAGTTAGTAAAAAAGCGACCGCTTAAGCGCGAAAAAGATTAACTTGGTTGTTTGACGTCATCATAATTGTTTAACGTCCCGCTGCCATATTCTGGCTCAATAAAAAAATCTTTTCTTACCCGAGTAGAAATAGCTGTTTTAAAGATGAATTATTACAGCCTGCATCCAGTTTGAATAAATAACAGGAAGAAGCTTCATTTAGTCGTCGTGATTTGGTGCTAAAGAGCGCTAATTACGTCATTGTAGCTTCAATCTGTGTCTAAGGTACTTCCGGAATTAAAACGGAAGTTGGATGGTGGCAATTCGTCAATGAAAATCGCTCTATTTATATACATAATTAAAACATGAGAGTGAAAATAGGATTTCGGTCACTGGAAAATTAAGTTTCTCATGATTTTGAGGACCCTTTCCGAGATGGATCTAGGCCACTCACATACCACTAACAAAATACATCAACAATTTTTCAAGACCGTAAAAGAGAAAATGAAGGGCTAATCATTGATTCTTCTAACTAATAGCGATTTTAAGCACAAATTTGACGTTTGCTATCACGACAAAATACGGCGAAACTGATTGGCGGAAAACCTTAACAAGCTTTGTTTTGAACAGATGTCAAGCGCTCAGTGGAAATGTAGTTGTCTGTTAAATTTAAACGTGTAGCTCGGTGCACAATATTTTATTTTCGTGCGTTTACCTAGTAACTAGTAGCTAACCAAATATCAACTTTTTTCACATCCATTTTTTAATAACAATATCATAATATAGTGGTTTATTACCAAATAACGACTTTAAGTTCACTTAGAAACTTGTGAAATTCCGAAACATCAAAATGTACAGTCGACCCGTCAATAATTTATGCAGTTACAACCAATAAAGTTCAAATTACAACGCATAAAAAAACCGCACACTTATTACAGTATACGTTAAAAATCAGTATAAATATAAAACAATTTCTTCAAAACAAAACCGATACCAAACAAGTATGATAAAATACGGTAACTGTAAAACATAAAAAAAAACTAAAAATAATAATAATTAAACTAGCTACACAACTTAAATTAGAAAACAGAAACAAACTCGATGATTATCTGAGGGACATTAAATCTGTAGGTGGATTTACGTAAAAATTCTTCTTTACTATCGGTCACATTCTTAACATCAGCGTAAAAGTAATTTTCGTAAATGGTCACAAAGTCTATAAGTTGTTTAATTTTCAGTATTTTTTGTTCTGATAAATATTTTCTGTATTATAGTTTGATTTTTTTTTTTTATAATAGCCCATTTTTTACAATTTTGTTTGAACTTTTTGAAGTTTGTTAAGTTAGTTTCTTTGCGTGTCATACACTTCGATACCATATCACAAAATACTCTCACTCCATGCGTAATATAAACTTAAAATACATTTTTAGAAAACAAATTCAGAATATAAACTAGAACACCATAAACCGTTTCACTAAATGTTACTTTTGTATGTCAGGCTGCAGAAATCTCTCAATCGCACGAATTGCGCATTTTCTGTTAATTTGTTATTTTTTTTTCAAAGACGCAGATAAAGTGTTGGCCTACTAGCTACATACATTATCTGGATATGACCGATGTGACGTTGTAAGTAAATATTGAGCGGGTGACACAGTAGCATGCGTCTTAATCTCGGGGGAAAAATTGAGTAGGGAAAAAAAATTCAATCTAGGAAAAGTGAGTTTAGGTGTGTTTGCAACGACTTTTTACCGCGTAGTAATTTACACCTGCGTGTCAAAAACGCCCGGCATCTGAAATAAGGTAGGCTTGTTTCGAGGAAAACAAAAACATTATCTCCATCGCTTGGGTAATTTAAACACGTCACGTGCTTCCAATCCATGTTGCTACTTGAGGCAAATCACCTTTCTTAACCGGAAAGCTTTGCTCTATATTAGATTTTTAGCAGGTTCACTATAGCCTACATGAAACTTAGATCATTTATTAATTCTGTCTGCCCTTCCGGAGAAACGACGACTCCCATCATATGGTCACTTAATACTTGCTGCAATCTAATGCATAGAGGCTTGGCCTATTACAAATAGTACTGGGACCGTCACCATTACATGACATACAGGAGTGGAGCGTGATATTATATCTGTGTAGGGGAACGGTAATTCCACGTGGTGGGAAGGGGCAGTTGCACCATTGTTGATCCTCCCTCCTCCCCCCCTTAATTTTTTCATTCCCTCCTCTCCTTCCCTCCATTCCTCCTTCCCTCCATTTCCCGTTTTGTCCTCTCCCTCCCTCCCAACCGCCCCTCTTTCCCCTCCCTCTTTTAATGTTTTCTCCCCACCCCCTCGTTTCCACCTTCATCTACCACCATTTCTTCCTCCCCCTCCCTTTTCACTTTTGTGCTGAATACTCGACATTTTTTTCCCAGGTCGTTTCATTTTTATTCTTAAATACCAAGCAATTTTTCATCGATTGATAAATCGGCTGCATGTTGGCCTATTACAAATAGTATAAGTCGGACATCATTTTGTCAAGTTACTGAATTTAATTGTTACTCAAATTGCAGGTATTAAAAATCTTCACGCACTTCCGCGTAAGTCCTCCCCCTCCCGTCCCCCGAAAGGGCAACACCATTCCGGCGTTCATGATTCATCTAGTCGAACTACTACTATAACTCAACAACATTTCCTAGTAAGAATAAACTCTCAACACCAGTCCATTATGCGTTAGTGAATATTGAGTACGAGGATACATTACGCGCCGAACAACGGAAATACACAAAACATCGTTGGAACCTATGACCTAGTTGCGGGGACTTAAAAAAAAAAGACTGCATCGACTGATGGGCGCCAAAAAATAAAACGTAAAAATAATGATTAAAATCCATCGCATACATAGATTTACGCAATTTTACAAAGAGTTTTACTTAATGTTTGTACCAAAAGAGAAAATCTTTTGGTGTGGGGCAGGAGGAGCGAAGATCATGTACGGGTTGCTTCTTGGTTCCACTCTGTTAGCGTCCACCGTCTTTCTGCGATCACGGACTCCCACAATCACTCAGGATTATTCAGGTCTCGAACTTCTCTGGTTACTGGGTTCACTGTCATTTCTGCTGCGGCCACCGTGGTCAACATTTTGGCTCATATTCTACCAGACGAAGGACTAGCCACGGAATTGACAAACAAACACACTCGTACGGGGTCCACCAGGTAACTGCAAGGGCTGTGGGGGTCTCTTGAATGGGGAAAGGCCATGTCCGGATGAGATAGAGGGAAGACCAAAGAAGAACGATAATTGGTAGGATTGGTCGATTATTCTTTGGGGAAGACAGCCAGTTAACCTGGTCACCGACACTGACAGCCAAAGAAATGGTTCCAAGTTGTCACACATACCACTAAACAATGTGAACCGTTTGTGTAAGAAAAATAACTAAGAAGATAAATAAGGTTCCAACACCACCATAGGATTGACCCAACTATTCATGACGACAGAAGTCAGCTCTCACATGTAAAGTGACTGGACCAAATAATTATCTTCGGAAACGGCCACACGCACACCCGCAAAGGTAGTACTCACCCAGTTTTTAGACTTGGACTTGGCCAGGAAGTTAAAGTCGAACAACTCACGGCAAAAGTACCCGAATTTATTAAGGAAACGGACCCTACTTAACATTTATCATACGCACTCGGTCAAACAATATACCCAGTAACTGACCAAACCGGATTGCACAAAACCAGGCTAACCTACGGTCTCAAATAAATACGAATGCAAACCTACTTACGTTTGTATTTTGGACTTTTGGACCAAGGACCGAAGTTATGCCCCTAAGCCTTACCATTCGGTCTCAAAGGTCGTGGGTTCAATTCTCCACTCAGACACTCTAATATTTATATTAAAGTCCAAAAGGCAACGTAAATAGATTCGCGTCCGTATTAGTTAACACTTCTGGAGTCCATTCGGCTTTCGGTCCTGTTTAACCAACAATATCCAGTAACTGAAACCAAGCGCACACATTTCCTTAATAGGTATCTTTCCTGGCCTTGACAAAAATCAGTTCGAAGAGGATCAGACTAAAACCCACACTCATGTTCCGATCTGCGGAGGATTTCTGTAGAGAGAACCCTCAATTTTGGTATCTATGACCTTATCTTTGTAGCAGAGACGTGCTTAGTGTGGGTTTGGTGGATCCTGTCTATGGTAATCTTAATCTATGGTAAATCTATGGTGATAATTAGATCATTTGTTCCCCTTTAAAAGCCCTTTTTCTCCGCGTCGTTGGTTCAGTAGCCAACCATCTGCAGGCCAAATTGTTTTCCTGGCCAAATTGTTTCAGGAGCACAAGTAAAAAGTTTTTATTTTTTAATGAGGTGTGTTACCCTAAAGCGTGCATGCATTATCACTGCTTTACATGTAAATTAAATTGGTAAATAATTACACACTTTTACATGATAATCGGTTCTTCAAGGGGTACTTTTTTTTTAAAAAGCGAAGGAAGCAACGGCTTCAGACGAGTAAGTTTTGCAAACATCCAATTCTTTTCAATTCATAGGTCAGGGTTGAGACGGAAAACGTTGGGGCAGCTATTTTGGCTCTGATATTACACCTTTGTATGGCGAAAACTTGATGGGTCCCTTAACCCTTACGGAGTGTTTGTATGATATCACCCCTTTGGGTTGTTTTAGGGTTTTGTTTTGGTGAAAACATGGGTAGTCAGCTCCTTATGAAATTGGCAGTTGGGGCAAGAAACTTAGTGGCCTTTCGGTGGAAGCTTTTGACTGAAAAATCGCCTTATTATTATTCTTTTAGAGTAATGTGTGATTTATAAGTCTCTTGTCGCAGTCAGTAAAGCGTATCTTAGTGACTATTCAAAATTAAATGATTTTGTCATGTGTAATGTCAAATAACGGAATTTTCTTTTTTGAAGAAAATGGTTTTGCGAGTGCGACATAGCTGCATCTTTCCGTAACTGTTAAAATGGAAACGCAACTAAAATGAAAATCAAAACTGAGAAGAAAAAAAAACCATGACTCTTCCGGATGGCATCCATTATCTCTACAAAGCAATTTATAGTAGATACCTCAAACATGAAAACAAAATCACAACTTTATTGGCGCCCGGTGCTAAGCTGAGTAAATAAGCTTCTCATCTTTTGCTCATGTCCGTCTGTCTGTACACACGATAACGTTTCACCCATCATCCGATTTAATAACGCTCCATTATGCACTCTCGGTTGATTTAGGTTCTTCAATCTATAAAATTGTTTAAAGTACGTTTTTTGCTGCTTAATACGGGAAAAACCACTAACCTATATTTAACGTGAAAGCATTTAAATAGCCCCCGGGGAAAAAAGGATTCAAGGATGCAACCATATGATAAAGAACGCCCGATACAGCTTTTATTTAATGCTGAAAGACAAATGATAAAACAAATTCAGCCAATACATCAAATTTTATTAACCGGCGGTGCAACAATAGGTTAGAAGATCTTTTTATCGTCACGGTCAGTATCCACGATGCTCGCCCTTTTCATAGACATCGCCTTAATTTGGTGCGGTTTGATTGGTTGTTACAAAGATCGACCATCCACTTTAATCTGTTTCTTTATCAACACACCTCCCTGCTATTTTTTTCTCAAATATTTGCACTTTTTCTTAACAGTGCTATTAGCATGTTTTAATAAACTTCATTCCCCTCTGTAGGCCTGATCTGTCCATATCAAAAGAGTACAGCTCGGGAGACGGTGTCAAACTCAAGAAATTTCATACGAGAAAGAGACTTGGCATTGCTGGTACGCATGTTGTTTTAACTTGTTCGGTCTATAGGTAGGTGAGGGGGGGGGGGGGGGTCGGGGTGAGGGGCGATAAGTTACAGCACGAACGGAGTAGTTAAAATTATCGTATGACCCGCCAGAAAAAAAACTGTACCTACGGGCTTCCCTAAAACCTGAAGCATTACCGAAAAATGGACAAATAAATAGGTGTTTATTGGTGCGATAAGAATTTGGAAGGAAGGAATTAACATTAGAAGCGTCTTCGTTACACCCGAAAACTTAAACGCAAATAAAAACGAAAACGGATGAAAAACTTGTACATCGAAAATAATTACCGACATATTATCTCCGTGATACGTACTTCGTATAAAGATAACGTTTTACTGCGTAACAGAAAGCGTGAAAACTCTGGAAATCTTTGCGGCACCAGTATAAAAACAGTAATAAAACGTGATACGTAAACAGGACTAAACGGAAGCGAAAAAAATGCAAGCGCCGGGTTTTCTTCCGTAACACAGCGTTGAAAAACCAGTGATACTCGAATCCAGCTACCTGCTGAAATTCAAGCTGAGCCGACTGATTAAATTAAGCTAACTGATAACAACAACACTGATCACTTTCCTTTAACGCCTAAGACCTCACAGCAGATTACACCAAAACGGAAGTGGCGTCACGCAACTGAATTGGTTGATGCGTCGATGACCAAAATGGCGGACAATGAAACAAAAGAAGTGTTTTGAGAACGTATGCTCTCCATCGTATTACGCTAACGGGCATAGTTTTGTTGCCAAGGGCGTTGCCAAGTTAAATGCCGTCCAATAAAGACGCTTAATACCTTTAATAGAATGACTTTCTTTTAGCTTAGTGGTGATATTGCCGATAGTTTACACCACTACTTAACTGCGTTTACATAAATAAACCTAGCGAAGAACAACTTCCGGTCCGCCATCTTCACTTGACGTATTCAACGGAAAAACCGCCTCCTGGAGTCGGTGAGTCTGGCATTCCACCTATGACGTCATGGTGAGGGCTCCCAAAATTCACCGTGTGTATAGGAACGACTTTGGTGAGCTTTGGTGGTCCCGGTGAGCTTTCCAGTGATATTATAGCGAGTTTACAGTGAGTTTATAGTGAGCTTTGTAGTGAGTTTACAGTGAATTTAGAGTGAGGTTATAGTGAGCTTTCTAGTGAGTTCCGGTGAGCGTATAGGAAGAAGGTTGACTACCATAAACACCAAATCCAGCGTAGTTTGCACAACCACCGCTTCGCTTTTCCATTCCTATCTGCGAGAAGCACTCGTGGCCAGACGATCTGTGTGTTTGAAACCCCTATTCAGCTCTTGCAAGCAGTAAATACATTCAGGTTTTTCATCAATACCAACAAGCAGATGCTAAAAAAGAAACTGATATGCTTCATCAGCGGAACACAGATGTGCTTGTCAACGACACGGGTCAGGTCTGCAATATTAAATTGACCTTCTAGTCGAAATCTTTTACCATATTTTGATTAATCGGGGCAAGGAAAAGCTGAAGATGCGGCGATCGAGGCTTTTTTCCCGATGGACAAAAAACATCTACAAACAAGTAAAAAAATATTAATCGCTTAAAAAGCCTGCAATTCAAATAAAAATTGTAGTCGTCTGTTCCATCACAGTTACTTTTCAAGAACATTCAATTTCGTTCATCTTTTTCTGGCATTCAGAATTTCATTTGTTTAGAGTTACAGCTAAAAAAAATACTACTCAACAAATAATTGGCCGAGTGGGCGGAACGAACGAGGTCTCGTTTTGCCTCGCCAATTTGACATTTTGATGTGTGAGTTTGTTCCGTAGTTACGGCCAAACACATGAGCCGCTTCAAATGAAACTTGGTACGAATATTGTTTACATAAGGCTCAATGACATACATACTTGGATGTTCTATGAAATCACTTCTTGGGGGGTAAGGGGCGCCCAACGTAAAGTCCGAAGGTAATTTCAGCTCGTTTTACTCAATAATTTGAGCATGTGCATTCGATTCGAATAAAATTTTGTATGAATATTCTTTTCCCTTAGACGTAATGACGTTTGGTTTTACGCAAACTGATAAAACAACTATATTAGCCTGTTTACTCATTGATAAAAATACTCTTTGATCTTGGCCTCAAGGGCGCACATGCATCCATCATTTTATACTAGTTGAGAAAAATCCAAAATAGTAGCCCAAAATGGCGTAAAAAATCCTGGTTTTTTTGGTTGCGTAATATCCGATTCGTTCATCAGATCAGATTGAACATAAACTGTTTCCGGATACTATTCTGAACTATTGTGTGAACAGTAGGCCTCGTCCTTTACCCACACACCCTCAACAAAATTTATTTCAGAACTTTTTAGCCACTTCAAATATATGACTGATGCCCTGTGTGTTTGTGGGTTGGTTTCTGCCCAGTGCTCTACCTCGAATTGCGCCCCTCCTCCTCCCCATAAATGTTTCCATCAATATCAACGAATACTCATGCTAAATTTCATTCGAACCCGTTGATGCATCTGCAGAACAAACATGCAGACAGACAAAACGTGCTTACTGCCAAAATGCAGAATTAAAACGGGGCCTTGTTCCCTTCAATTACTCATCATCGTTCCATAAAAAAAACAACCTTTTATTCAAATCCTCTTAAAATACAAGATGGCGCCCTAAAATAGCTTCCAAAAGACGGTTTTAATTTATTTTTTAAGTCGCTTTTCAGATTAAACACCAACGGGTTACGATATAGAAGTAACTTTTTATCAAAACAAGTCCTTCAGTTTTTGTGGAAATCCAAGATGGCGCTGAAACTTGCGTCCAAAACCTGCGGTGGGATCGAGGTGTTCGACAAATACAAAAATGTATACGAGATTTGTAAATCTGTGAATCTTCCAACGGATTTACGTAGATTTACGGATTTTCTGGGATTTAAAGATTTACAAAAGATTTAACGATTTACATAAAGTTTTGCAGAATTACAGATTTGAAGATTTACATGTATATTTGCTGGGACTTAAAAGATTTACAAAGATTTAAGCAAGATTTAAATGATTTACGCCACATTTAAGTGATTTACAAGATTTGTATAAGATTTACAATGGATTTATAAATCTAAATACTGCAGCCAAGATTTTGATTTTTAAATACTTTGTATCAATCAGGCAATCCTGCTGACGAAATTCGTCATTAACGTAACGTATATGAGGCTGAAACTCACTTCTTGAGAGAGTGGAGAGGGGCGAACGTGTTCTACTAATCAAGTATCCACTCAGTAATTAATAAACCATAAACCGCAAAGTAAATAGTTAACGAAGCAGGACCTTCCGCATACTAGCAGGACGGACTACCGATTGTGCTACCGGGGCGGATTCCAGGCTACAGCTTCAATACTCGATCTCGTCCCATTTGCAGCAGTGACATAGGGAAAGACTGCCATCACCTACCACTCTCTCGTTTCTCGTTCGGATTGGCGACCTCACGCGGCCAGTTGTTGAACTAGTCGCCGTGATGCTAAGGTTATCTCGGTTCTGCCTCGAAATATAGATTCTATTTTACATGCCTTTGCCGACATGAGTACGAGTGCAATTCCGGGCCTTTCTCTTTCCTAATGTACAGTTCAGGATTGGTAGAACCCGGTTTTGAATCAGGGACCTTTCATGGAAAACCTACTTAAAATTACGCTTTATAGGTTTTTACAAAATATGCACGTGTGAAAACACACTCGTGTTGCGGGTTGCCCAAGGTAACGACAAATGGAAAGAAACAGAGCTGAAACCGAGCAAATGAGTTTCGTTTCTTCAAAAAAAGGCCGAGTGTGATTGAAGGTGTGGGTATCGCATCTCGGCTACAGGAAAGTATCTCATGCGGGCTATGTATTGCTTTCGGCTAATAAACTCAGGCGATATTGAATGAATTGTCCTGGAGCTGGGAAGCAAGATCCCCAACTTACATCTCAGTAGACCTTTAACAAGCGATGAAATACGAAGTTCTAAATACTAATTACTCCCCCCCCCCCCTCCTCAAACCACTAATTTAGTCGTCCTTCTGGTCGCCCGGGCCGCTGCGTCCCACCACAACAGTCGTACACCCCATTTTCTCAATTACCAGTTTAATTTAGATGAGTTTAAATCCTGTTTGGAATTGAGGCACACCAAACACATAAGCTGTTAGTCCGACAATTGGATTGGTGTCAACCTCCACAACCAGGTTCAATATCGTGTTCGGAAAACAAAACCGGGTCGATTCCAAGCTGAAATAATCGATTGAGAGAAAGAGGGGCGCCCGGATTTGTTGGCTCGCGAAAAGGAATAAGACGGAGAAGAAGGTTCCCTCTACCTGACGAGTATGAAATTCGCAATTTTTCCACTTTAGCACCGCTTGCAAAAAAGTCGACGGGCCAAAATTCGTGGCCAAGTTGTTCACTTGCTCAAACGACCTTAAAACATA
This sequence comes from Lithobius niger, assembly GCA_023313725.1. Taxonomy (NCBI): domain Eukaryota; kingdom Metazoa; phylum Arthropoda; class Chilopoda; order Lithobiomorpha; family Lithobiidae; genus Lithobius; species Lithobius niger. The sequence continues at coordinate 35,086 of JAHWFP010111887.1, forward strand.
ATTCTCGTTAATTTGGATATATGCGTTTGTTACTTTATGCGACCGTTGGTCGAATATTACAAGGCTACCTAGACGTAAAGGCTTAACGTTAGAAATTAGACGCGTCGTCCAGTTAGCCACCGATTCTGCCACCAGTCGCGCTACTTTCACCCCAAAAATGAACTTCTCTAACATGCGGACTGAGGAAGGTACGTGTGACACGCGATACGCGGATTTTAAACTTAAAACACTGCATGACACCAAATAATTAAACTTTAACAACAATGGCTTCACGCTACGTACCTCTTTGTTCACTCGACGACAAAACACACAATAAATCACAATAAATCACAATAAATCATAATAAATCACAATAAATCAATCAATCAATCAATCAAACAAACACTCCGGATGTTTAATTTCATGAATTTCAAGCAGAAGAACAACCAAGGCACGTGTGTATTGTACTGTATGATACGCTACGGCGTATTCAATTCTCATTAAAAATGTGTTAAACGATCCTTTGACGTAGCAGTAAATCGTCCGAAGACTTCAAGAATAGTCACCATTACCGTAAAATAATGTTCGTTTAGCGCTGCAACACCGGTAAATCTAATAATGAAAAGATATCACATTTTTGTGCATCCCGCTAACACTAATCAATGCTACGATTGGGGTTTTTCGTTCTTCGTACTTTCAGTTCAGCGCAACGCTTGGACGACGCGTCTAGGATGCTACGCGAAACCGAGCGTTAAGCGTTTACGTACAGGTAGCCTTGAATATCACCTCCGTGAACGCTGTATTTCGCAAGTTGATCGACTTATCTAGCAGCAGCGTTATAACTTCAATCTGGTTTTCGAATATTTTTTTCTTCAATGTGGTTTTGCATATTGATTTTTCTTCTGTCTTTCAAACTGATAATCATATGTCTGACTACTATTCTATTTAGTACACAACGTGTCACGCATCAAAATTTGGTGTTTTTTCTCCCCCTGAGGTTTAAAGGCTTATACATTTTAATCCCCCCATGCCCCTCCCCCCCCCCATAGTAAAGATAATTTGCTCTTTTTCATAAAATTATAAACTCTTTTACCTCCCTACCATTAACCCCCACTTTTTTTTTCAATTATTTTCCCCATTCCTTCTCGTGCTGCTTTTCCTTCCCCTCTATTCTTTCGCCTCATTGGTGCACCCAGAGGAGGCAAAGGGGTGCGCTTGTTTCCCACCCAAAACCTGAGGTTTACAGTAAAACAGTGCAATTGCAAGCATTTCAATTTTTTCGCCACCCAAAAAAGTTCTTCGAGCCAGTGTTTCCTCCCCTATTTTCACTAAAGCTAAGCAAATAACCGAATTTGCTGCCATTAAGAAAATTTTTCAAATTAAGCTTTCTAAAAGCATGAAAAATCACTGACATTGTTAAACGTACGTTAGCTTTCGGTTCCATATTTTTGTTTGTCCCCTGCAAACAAAATTTCTGGATGCCCCACTTTTTCGCCTTGCCACTAAATCTAAACGTGTTCAAGTGGAGAGGATGTTCCGAAAAATTGGTGACGAATGGGTAAATTTCGAAAACAAATTACGATTTGGCTACATATGTGTTCGCAGCGTTTGGGTTGGGGCTGGGCACCCCTGACCGAGAGAATAAGGGTCTGTGCTGATCTTTGCAAGGCTGACTTAGCGTTGCTCCGCTGTAAAAAGGGTAACTGTGAACGTACCTTGGGCGTTAGCTGTTAAAAAGAGATAGATTTGCAGCCTTTGGAAAGCATTGTCGTGTCTTTAAAACCTTAACCTTTAAACTTATATTTGCTACAGATTGTAAATTTGATCTAGTTAGTCGTCTAACTACATCTATTTAAAAAAATATTTATAATCAGTGTTCAGTGCACATCACACTTCAGAAATACCATTAGAAACAGAACAGTACAGCGGCACAAGTCGTAGCTAGTTGAACGTTACTGTAATTAATGCAAAGGTTATTGCTATTCTGTTGCAATTCACTGTTACAGGATCTGAACACGTCGCAAATTGCCAAATCAAATACACTTTTAAAGTGTAATTAAACAGCTATATAGGCAATTATTCAGCATAAAAATAGAATGAATTATTCTAAAAATAGAATGAAAATCTTCGCGTTATTTGCTAGCATTTCGTAAAAATTTTCCTACATTTTCAACCCT
>JAHWFP010111888.1:0-28315 GCA_023313725.1 Lithobius niger
GGCTAATAATGTTGTATTGCTTGCTGTAGTCCGTTGCACGGACGGGTGGTGTTGAAATCTTTAGCCTGGCTGCTTAGACATTTTTGCTTTCTTGGAGAGACAACAAGCAACTCACCCGGCAAAACAATGCCTCATTATTGTTTTGTTTTCACTTCGACAGGTCTTATTGTTACCGGCCACTCTGCAAGATAGCAATGATAAACCTCGTTCTCCGCAGTAATTGGGGTGTGCAGTTTGAAGCAATTCAGCTCAGCTCCGAAATTACGAAATAAGTAAGCCATTCCACCGTGTTTAGGTGCCAATTTCGAGGCCAGACGTTGCCTAGTTTGATTCAAAACTATATGCCTTTAGCTGAAACACGGATTCTTTCATTTTACCCATCAACAATTTTAGACGAAATTGTAAGGCACCGTAGCAAAGACATAAAACGTGCACGAAGAATGAAAAGCGATTAAAGTGAAAACTTATTTCAACGACCTTATCATGTAGAGTAGAGGTTATTATGTAGATTATTATTATTATTATTTGTTTGGGCAGGAGCTTATAAAGACATAGGCGTGAGAGTTTCCATCTCTTGCTTCGCACTTCGCGATTTGTCACAAGGTCGTCTGAGAAAAAGTTGTGGGTTTAGTTTCCTGGATCAAGGCCAGTTATTTTACCAAACCAGAGAGGCATTTACTGCCTGGTACTTCGCTCTCTTGACCACCCTATCCCCTTCCACATGGGGAAATGGTCAATAAACGGCTTATAAAATAAAAATAAATAAATAAACACGCAGTAGCTATCTTGGGGGATAAACGAAATAGAGACCAATGATTTTGTGCGGTTTGCTGCACTATAGTAGGCTACTGCATGGTTACTAAAGACGCATAGGGCAATGGCTTAACGCAAACACTATTCGTCGAAACTTACTGTTTGAAATGTTACAAATTCAGAAGTAGAAATATTCTTCATACCCTTATTTGTTAACAATGTAATTTATTTACGTAATTTAGAATTTACCATTTATTCTTTTTCTATCGTTGCGTTATTGCTAAAGGATTCTTTTCTTCTCAGGGATTTGTCGGTATAGTACTCGTTGAAAGACTCCAACTTTAAAACAGATTAACTGAACAAAAAGCGCCGTTTAGAAAAAAAAACCATTAGAGCTCGTATACCCATAATCACAGCCGTGAATGTACACGAATAAAAACGGATTAGAGTTTACTCGAACGCAATGAACTATAATATGAATCCCAATACCAGTAAACAAGGAGTGTTTTTGATTAATGGTTATGTCAGAAAGAAAGCGCAGTTTATGTTTGAAAAGTTTAATGTTTCGGTGTTTGGGAGTGCACGCATAATTTGTGTATAGACTTTTTTTAATGTTTGTCTTTGTTTGTTGTTGCATATATTTAGTCTGTTTCGTGTGAGTGGGCATATGTGTATTTTGAGTGGATTTATAATATGTGCAACAAGCAGACCCCAAATTAAGGCTGTTTTTTTTTGCCTATGTTTGTATTTGAAGGTCGTTTGACGTGGTTATTTTTAGTTCGTTTAGTAATTACGGGTTCATTATCTTTCAATTTCGTACCGTTGTGCTGTTTATTTTGTGTGTGTTGTGGGTTTACGTTTTGCGAATTGGGATTCAAATTATAGTTCGTTGCTTTCGAGTGAACCCTAATCCGTTTTTATTCGTGTACATTCACGGCTGTGAGTTGAGGATACGAGCTCTATGTTTTTGTTCTAAACGGCGAAGCCGTTTTTTGTTCAGTTAATTTGTTGGACTTTTTCTCTTCGTTTTTATTGTAATTGCTACGGTCTGGTCTATCATGTGTTCACTGTCCACTGATTTTTGTTTTCGAAAAAAACGGAACATTAGAAAGGCATATTTATGTTCAGGTTCCGCCCAAGGTTTGTCCCATGATTATTATTTGATGGCAACACACTAGGCCTTGAACTCCTAGAACTTCGTAGATTGAGGTTCGACCTCATCCTTGTGTACAGGATTCTCCGGGGACTTTTCAGGGCTGATCTACAATTTTTTGATCTAGCTTCCCGGGCTATTAATATACACGTGGCCATAACTGGAAACTAGTGTTTCCTACCTCCCACATGGATTGCCGGAGAAATTTTTTCTCCGTCCGCGTTGTTCTCATTTGGAACGCGCTGAGCAGCGACACTGTTGGTGCACCAACTCTTTCTGGTTTCCATTCGAAACTACGCAGGAACCATTTCATAAATTTCTGAAGTGCCCTCTACCTTCTTCCCTGTAACACTTCTTCTTTACTCCTTTTTTTCTATCGCAGGAGCAGAGTAAGTGATCTCACACCCCTTCTACCGTCCTTCCACTCCGTGGTAAACATGTTATTATTATTATTATTATTAGGGTGTGTCTAGATTTATCATGTGTCATCTCGGTGAGTAGTTGATTCTGGATTGTTGCAATATCATGGCACACAATCGAGGAAACGATTTAACTGGCTTCCCGAAGCCCGTATTGAAGAAGTAAATAAGTCACTCGTCAGTCATGTCGGCCGCCCAATTTTAAAAGGCCTCAAAATTGAAGACTTCGCACCCTGCGGTTTAAAACTTGAAGATTTAAGGAAAAATCAAGACCATTTAATTTTGGTTCTCCACAACGAGCTATATAACTCAAACAACGACAATGTTCAGCATATTTATTGGGGCCTCGGCCTTCGGACATTGTTACTTTCCCGGCAACCAACCATAGTTGCATCTTGATCGAGTGAGCTATAATGTTAATATAACTGTATGTAATGTATACAACTGAGTCACTGAATAGGTTAAGTTGTAGGTTAAGGTTTAAGATACGATTTTAGCGTCGAGCGTATGACGCATGGTCTGTAGGCTCGTGTAGTAAATTAAAAGTAAAGTAAAAGTGAGCTATAATCCGATATTGTGCGCCTCGCCTATTGTTACTCCACTGTTACAGGGTGCAGCGTTGTACATTTTGACATTGTTAGCCGCTCCGCCGCTAGCAGTTTTGGTGAAGTGCCTGGACACTACAGCAGCGCCCCTGGCCTAGATGGCCTCAGGTACACGTTCCTTATAGCTCTCCCGGTAGCTGCAGAGCATGCTTCAAGCTCCACTGGATGGATCCCTTGTTCCAGAGTCGTGGATGTTCACGGTGATAGAGCCGGTGCATAAAGCCCAATCTCCACTTACGCGAGACCAGCCAGCTAGCGAGTATCGCGACACCAAAGCTGCAAAGCGTGGCCTAGCGTAGCAAACTCCATATACACGATACGCGAGCTACAACGTCTCGCCAAGGAAAGCGAGGACGTCTCGCGTGCTTCTACTCGGCCCAGAATCTTTCGGCTAGCGAGGCCATCTCGCTCGGCTCGCTCTGCTGGCAGCCAATCAGCGAAGAGGGAGTTGATGACGTTTCAGGCAAGATGGCGCCATAAACAAGCCGTTGCGTCTCCCTGTACTCGATCGGTTCGTCACTCAGTTTAGCTAAATATTTTAATTGTTAGACAAACAAAATGAATCGGCACTTAGATAAGAATGCATTTAATAATCCGGGCCATGAAATGGCAGGCAGACTAGGTCCAAATCGCGCTATTGTTCGTCTCCGATCTAAACAGGCCACAGGCCGCAGAGCTAAATCACCGCTAGAAACGATCGTTCATTTCTCACAAAAGTTGGGAAACTTGCGTTCGTTATGAAAAACTAGAGAATAATCCACTGATTCCGAAAATACTATTGTATGAATCTGAAAGTCTTGCAGCAATTAGCTATGTGGAAAAATATGCATTCATTTTAGAGCCACTCGGAGCCAATCAGAGTCACGCTAGTGTACCGCAGTGTAGCCAAGTGGCTTGAATGGAATTTGAGGAGCGAGAAGCGAGAGATCGCCGGGAGGGTCGGCGAGGAAAACGGCACGCTAGTCCGTGTAGCGTGGCTAGCTTGCTTGCTGGTCTCGCGTAAATGGAGTTGGGGCTTAAGGCAGGATCTCCAAGGGCTAGTCTGGTGAGCTACCGACCCATATCTCTATTGTCCAACTAGAGGAAAGTTTTTGAGAGAATGATGGTACGTCGCTTGATCTGGCACCTGGAGTACCATGAGTGTTTGGCCCCGGTTCAATTTGGCTACAGGGCTAATAGGACTACCCAAGATGCAGTGATGTATCTTCTCTCGGGTATTTATGAGGCCTGGTCGCATGGACAAGTTGTTGTAGCACTGTTTTTAGATATCAGGGCAGCGTATGACACAGTCAGTGTTGAAGGGGTTCGCTACAGTCTCAGGAAAATGGGTGTTGGCCCGAAATTGGTCAGTGTAATCTCTGCTCTGCTTGGCAACAGATGGTTTGCGACCAGAGTTGATGGACACTGGTCCCATGATGCTACCGCGGATAGGGGTCTATCACAGGGAAGCTGTTTGAGTCCCACTCTGTTCGCTGTTGCTATTAACAATGTCATTCTGGAAATGGGCCTGTCATCTAATATTGCGTGCTATGCTGACGACATCGCCTTGTGGTCTGCATGGGACGACGTTGCTGCCTGTTGTCAGTGTGCTCAGGATGCAATCAACATGGTTTCTGGTCGTCTGTCTGATAGGGGCTTGCTGTTGGCTCCGGCCAAGACTGAGCTGGTGGTTTTCTCTCGGTCGGCCAAGAGATGTCGGACCATTGCATCCCTTGTGGTGGACGGTGCTGTTGTTCAGCAGTCCTCAGAGGTGAAGTATCTGGGTGTTAAGTTAGATGACGTTTGGAATGGACACTCCATATGAACCGGCTAAGGGAGCGCCTCCATGCTCGAGTATTTGTCCTCAAGCAACTGGGTCGACTGAAGGGGGTTATGAGAGGGGATTTGGTATCTACCTATAAGTCCTTTGTTAGGTCAGTGATTGACAACCACCTGTCCTTTCTGGCCCCATTCCAGCTTCACCTTTGCTCTCTGCAGGTGGAGGTGAATGTCTGTCTGCGCGAAATTACGGGATGTCTGGTTAGTACATAGGTGCAAGCTCTGTGGGTAGAGAGCTGCGAGCCTCCTCTGCATGTACGGGCTTGTGAGCTTCTGGTGTCTCTTTGTGTCCGCAACATCGGTAGGGGTCGGCGGGATCCGGTTGCCAGGATCCTCCAAGACTACTGTAGTCTAGGACCAGTGGCACGATCAGTGCTCTGTCATCCAGGGTTCGGCACCACCCGTCTGTTGGTGTGCCGTCCATCACTTTTTCGATCGTTACTGTGGCCCTGCCATTCTGTCCGTGGCCCTGGTGCCCCAGCCTGGTACCCGTCCTTGACCAAGGAGGGCCTGCCAGCAACTGCAGTTTGGAGCTTAGTGAGTTTTTTTGCGACACATCATTCGTGTCGCTCACTAGAGAGGACGGCGTTGGCGTTACCATCCCCTCTCTAAAGGTTATGAAAGCATTTCGATTGGTAGTCGTCACCTCCAGCACGGTGTGCGAGCTGTGTGCGATTTCTGTTGCTGCGGGTGAAGCGTTGGATTTGCAACTCAAGGCTGTCGTTATATTCACTGACTCGCAGGCAGCTATTGAGGTCCTGGGGGAAGCTGTGACTATACTCTTGAGCTGTCGGATCCTTTGGTCTATTCCGTCTGTAAGAAGCTGTGGGTGATGCAGAGCTCGGGTGTTTTAGCGCTAAAGTGGGTCAAGGGTCATGCTGGTTCCCCTGGAAACGAACAGGCTGACGGTCTTGCACGCCAGGCGCTTGTTTTAGGGTCTGAACTCTTGCGTCCTATTTGGTCACCGAGATCGCGTCGCCTCGTGGTAGCGTCCCAGTTCTTTGATCTCTGGGAGGAGGAGTGGTGTAATGCAGTGACAGGGCATGGTCTATTCCAGTTTCAACCGACGTGCCTCAGGTACTCATTCTTGGCGACCGTTCGCGGCCCTCGATACGGAGTCTTTTCTCCAGTGCTTCCGGTGATGCATTGCGAGGGGTTGTGCGTTTTGTCCGAGAGACGGGTGTGAGACTGTAGGCTCTTCAGGCCCTTCTGTTCCCCCATGTTCCCCCCCCCCCCCTATTTTTATTTTCCTCCTTGCCTATCGGTTGCAGTGTGACTTAATGAGTATATGTTTGTTGCGATTTTGATGTGGGCGCTTGGCTTCGACCCAGGCTCAGTAAAATACAGTACAATACAATTCCTCTTCCTCCTGTTCAATTTCTGAAAATTCTCGTGCGCAAACGAACTCTAATTAACTGAGCAAGTTTAGAAAAAAACATTAGAGCTCGTATCCCCATACTCACAGCCCTGAAGGTACACGAAAAAAAAAACGGATTAGAGTTCACTCGAACGCAACAAACTATAATTTTAACTATAATTTGTGTTCATTTTGTGTATGCATTTTTATCTTTCAATTTTGTAGCGTTCTGCTGTTTATGGCGTCTATTCTGTGTGTGTTTGTGGGTTTACGTTTTGCAAATTGGAGTTCAAATTATAGTTTGTTGCGTTCGAGTGAACGCTAATCCGTTTTTATTCGTGTACCTTCAGGGCTATGAGTATGGGGATACAAGCTCTATACAAGTTTTTTTTCTAAACGATGAAGCCGTTTTTTGCTCAGTTAATTTGTTGGCTTTTTTCGCTTCCATTTTATATGTGTCTACTGTCCACCGATTTTTGTTTTCGAAAAAACGGAACGTTACAAATGGATACTTATGTTTAGGTTCCGCCGAAGGTTTGTCCCGTGATTATTATTTGATGGCAACACATAGCGTATTTCTGGATTTAGCATGCGTCATCTCGATGAGTAGTTGATTCTGGATTGTTTCAGTATCGTGGCAACAATCACGGAAACAATTCAACTGGCTTCCCGAAGCCCGCATTGAAAAAGTAAATAAGTCACTTAGTCATGTCGGCCACCCAAATTTGAGGCCGAGGCCATAGGTCTCAAAATTTAAGACTTCGCACCGTACGGTTTAAAACTTGAAGATTTAAGGAAAAATCAAGACCATTTAATTTTGGTTCTCCACAACTAGTTAGCTAACTAAAACAACGACAATGTTAGTTTCCCGGCACCCAACCATTGTTGCATCTTGTTTGAGTGAGCTATAATCCGATATTGTGCGCCTCTCCCATTGTTACCCTATTGTTGCATGTTGCAGCATTGTAACATTTTGACATTGTTGGCCGCTCCGCCGCCGCCTCCTGTCCAATTTTCTGAAATTCTCATGCGCAAACGAACTCTGCCGGCCGTGTAAATATTAAAATAATATTGCGCAAAGCTGTACGTGCTTACTTATTGTTACTGTGAACAGCAGTTACTAACTTGTTACTTGTTGGCCTGTTACCGCCAGTCTTTTGTTGATGGACATTCCCGAAAGTTGATTCTTCTACGAAAGAAATTTGGCAAAAATTGATGACGTCATGCATTGTTGCGTATTGTTGGGCGATTGTTGAGTGATTGTTGCAAAGAGTTCTTTTTCGCTAAACATAGGGCCTTAGGGCTTCGGGCAGATGACCAGGAGTGGTTAACGCTCGTTAAACCCTTTTTTTTCCCCGCTAATTTGGAGCATTTATATATAACCCGCGATGGACGGTGAAAAATCTTACACACGGGGTCTCTTCCGTTTCGACAACTTATTTGTTGCTCCTCTACATGTAGAGGAGTAGATGATCAAACAAATCGTGTTTGAAATTAAAATCGTCATTTTTGGGACAGATCTATGAAATACTACTGAAAGCGACAAATGGTGACCAAGATAAAAACGAGAATACAGAAAAAAATCCTAATTATTAAAGGTGGTACCTTTACTGTATTGACCTAGGTCTCCGATGTTAAAGCCGAAATTTGGAAGCCTAATTTCTCCGCCGTCGTTTAACATTTTCCACTAAAAGTTGGTATATAAGCCTTGAGGGACTTGGCCAACACGTGTACCAACTTTTATTAGTTTCCGATTTTTCACATTGGAGATCTGGACTTAAGCTGGAATCGTGAGTTTCATTTTTGTCTTATACAGTGGTGGGGATGGAGACGGGGATGGTGTACTAGACACGTTTATACAATGTTCTCTACAGATTAACCATTTGTTGTAGACAGCTGATTCTTAGCTCATTTGAAAGAACTATTTCCGGAGATGTGCCCTTTATAGAATTAGAAATTTCAATTGGTCGCTCCGTTCCGGAGTTACGGAACCCTGGACGATCCGTTTCATATTGTACAGTTCCAGCACAAAGTAAATTTACAAAACCCATCATTATTGTTATAGTGAGACAAGCGTCAACAATGACATGCACGTGTGTTGGTGTCTGCTGATGCACGATATTTGATCAGGTTCAACAATACCTTAATGCAACAATGCCTTTTTTCGCTATAACGACATTACGTTTGTAAATTTATTTCTGCCGGAACTGTACATTGTTTTAAACATTGTTTCTATGCAACAATGCCAATCAGCAAACGCCGGACGGAAAGTGTAATCAAATGCTAACAATGCTAGTGAGCCAACAATTTACCCGTGCGCGACGCGGAAGCCTTATCCTTATTACGAATCCAAACCAAAGTCTCATAGCAGAAATGAAGCAACCGCAACGACCCCTGGAAGGGGAACAATGAAAACGTGCGAGAGTGTCAATTCTTTAGCTTGAAGTTAAACCTGGGACGTTGTTGCCCTGAAAAAAGTAGAAATTGGCACATTGTTGCCTCGACTAACAATTTGCTCTGCGCGGTCATCGCAAAGACATGTCTTAAGTGACGTCATGTACGAAGGACAGTCATTTTTCGCACGCTACTGGGCGCTGGGATGGGCCTGAACGGGGAATGCCCGTTGGTGGGGCAGTTCTTATGTTAAGAGCCACTATTTGATTACGACATTGCCGGAGACGATTGACGGAAAGGCAGTACCGAGAAAATACCGGGAAACAACCACGGGTCAAACAAATCCCCGGGCGAAGCCGGGTACGATGCTAGTCGATTTATATAATAATTTCACGCCATTCTCCCCGTGTTAAAGCTAAAGTGTCCGTTGCGCATTTGGCTTGCCGTCCTATATAGACACACGCTATTGTGTCGCGTCAAGTTAGACAACAAACATCACAACAAACATCATAACAATTCAATTGTCGAGGTTGTAAACCATTGTGGCGCGAAGCCATAGCGTCAGTGTCTTATACCTTGAAGCATAGTTGGGTACATTTCAGGTACTTGGGGAAAAATAATACTGCAGTACAAAAGCTTAAATTGTGTTGAAATCGAGAGCAATGACCCACCAGACAAAAATTAACTCGTGCAGGAAAGCCAGCTAAGCTGCTTTCAATGCAAAATATGACCCTCAATAACGTTTAAAATGTTACTAGTTACTACCTAACTACCTAGCTAGCTAGTCCGCTCATCCCCATGTTAAATCCCATAGGGTGATTATTCATCGATACCGAGATAGCAGGAAGGAAAGAAATTGTATTCAGTCCAATTCACGAAAAATAAACCAACTATAAAAAAAAGCAAAATAAACAAACCAAAACCTGGTGAAGAGGCCACCCAGTTGAGAGTGGTTCGGCCCTTCAAAGGAGTGATACCAACACACCGAAACGTTCGCCAACCTAATCCACCGAACAATACTTTGAATGTTCTAGTTTTCATTTAACTTTCGAACTATTAAGCGGTGCGATTAACTTGGCGAATGTTTTGGTGTCTTGGTATCACTCCTTTCAAGGGCCGAACCATTCGGAACTTGGCAGCCCCTTTTACCAGTTTTGGTTTTTGATATGATTACAAATACGGACAAAGCCGCTGATAGATAGCTACGGACAAAACCAACTTCCAAAAGAAAGACTTGCACTGAAAGAGCGAGCGAAGGGAGAGAAATTCAGTGCCTTTTGCAACGAGTGCAGACAACCAGCTTGGTATGTCAAAGTATCACGAATTAGAAAACAAAAACGAGCCCGTTTGATGTTTAACTGATCTGAAGTCAAACCCGCAAAGCAACTTAAATAAACTTTCCTGTAAGGTTTCACATACCACAGTGTTCCTGTACTGTTTAGTCCACGTGAAACCCCACTGCTGTAATCAACCATTAAACCAATAACTAAAATCAAAACCATATACCTACTTTCAAAATTGTTGTAAGAATAATATAGTGCATAATATAGGCTACACACTCGCCTACTTTCGGGGCTAAATTATTCTCCATTATTCTAGTCAGGTCGTCTCCTTTATGTTCATCCTTTTGATACATACAACAGTTTTTAAGATTTCATATTCAAGACTTCAGGACTGTTATTTCATTTTTATTTTCAACGATATTTCCAGGATTTCAAGGTGTCGCACGAACCCTGAATTAGTTAATCTGTAGGTCTGCACTAAGCACACTAAAAGTATGGTTTTTACGATTTTCCAGTGATGTTCTTTAGCCGAGTAGAATGAACCAATCAGACATATCGTGTTCAAAAGTAAAAACTGTAAAAACATGTGAATACAGCAGTAAGGTTTCACGTGGACTATACAGTACAGGAACACTGCGGTATGTGAAACCTTATTGGATAGTTTATTTGTGTCCCTTTGCTGTTTTGACTTCGGATTAGTTAAACCTTACCTTCAACCTCAAACCAGCTCGTTTTTGTTTTCTAATATGGTATATATAGCTCAGCCAAGTAAATGTGACCTTCAGAACTCCGTTATACGGATAGTTTACCATAAAATTTGCAACACCAAGACTCAGTACTAGATTAGGACTTTTCGTTCTGATATATTCATGCTTTATTTTTCACAAGTTACATGAGATAAAAACATTCACAGTTTTATTCTTCAGTTATCTCATTTCACTCATAGGGTGAAGGAACCGTCACAGATACATTTCAGGCAACCGTTTTTCATTCTTTTTTGACCACAATCCTGGGGGCATACGGTCTCACATTCCTGGAAATCATCTAGAACCAAACAAAAATCATACATTTTTTCATGCAGTGAATATTCATGAACTGAAATGAACATGCTAGTTTTTATAATACGTGATGCAAAAAAAAAAAAAAGCGTACAAAGATTTATACGTTTTGGAAAGCAGAAGGATAAGATCGCATATTAGTTTACGAAAAACAAACCCTCTGTTTATAGTAATATTATTAACAGCATAAAAAAATCGTTACAAAATTTATCGGTATACCGTGCATGAAACTATACAAGAGTTGACTGGTGCGTAACTAAGAGTATTGAATTGAATTTTATTCCGGGCCCTTGGCTCGCAGCCGTACGACCCAACTACACTGCTACACTAAAATACAACAACACTGGAATACAACAGCATCAAAAGCAAACCACATGTGACTCAAGAACTTCGATCGTACAAGCAGTCTGATTGTTAACAACCCCAACTCAGAGAAGAGAACAGAACACCGAGAAAATGGAGAGGGATGACGGATTGGACACAGAAGCCGGTGAGAAGACACACTGCAGCCGTCTGAGGCAAGCGCCAGTTGCAACACAGAATCGGGCAACAGCACGGCGACGGCAAAGGTCAGTGGTGAAAATATGAAACAACAGAGAGAAGGTGCGAAAAATGGACGCATGGTTGTAGCAACTGCCGTAGTGCCATACGCTGCTTTGTGTAACGGGCGCAGTGAAGCAAAAAGTGCTGGAATGTCTCGTCAACTCTACATGCTGTGCACAGTGGAGACCCTACCTTCCCAAGACAATGTTTGTGACACGATAAAAGTAAGTGAACTGTCCGTAGGCGGGAGAAGACTCGCGCCATAAATACAGACCTCAAATCCGAAAATCCGGACCTCAAATGTAGAAACCGGATCCAAATAACGAAAAAATCGCCCCCACAGTAGTCTTAGGGCGCGTTTACACGAGGACAATTTTCTCGCTTACTAGCTTTTACTTGGTCAATACTAAATCTGCTGGCTGCTTCTCGCCTTTGTCGGAAAATGCGGCTTTCGAGTTGTCTATACGGAGTAACCATGGCAACAACACGGACGCAAATTCTCTCCTCGTGCCTCGCGATACGACGTACGATGCATGCAGCATGACAGCGTGAGGGCGCGTTTACGCAGCGACTCGGCTTTGCATTCTCGCAGCTAGAACTCAATCGCGATGGCAAAGGTGACATTGCCATGGTAACAACGCTAAACGATTAGCTAAATCCGACATCGTTTGAGTAAATACTTGCATTCTTATAATCCGTGCCAATAATATAAAGAATTCCTCATGACGAAACAATTTTTCCAAACGCTACTGAACTCACGTTATTTGCTGTTTCGTTGCGAGGCGGCAGACATAAAACCGCCGCCATGTTGCAATTTGAGGTGATTTCTAGCTTCTAGCTGCGAGAATGCAAAAGCGAGTGGTTCCTTAACGTGCCCCGATTTATGACAACAAGAAAACAATTTTTACTGCAGTATACGACGCCGGACAGATTCCTGAATACCTGCATTCGAAGGTTTGTCTTCGATTCGATAACTACGAAATGGACGCCATGTTGGATTTTGAATTCTCGCTGCGAGTAGCTATTTATTCTACCGTCGTTTGATTACTGCTAGGAGCTGTTTTTTCAGGGAGAATAGCAAATTTTTGAAATAGCGTGAAATGGCAACAATGTTGTAGCAATGTTTAAAATGACTGTTGCACTTTGTTCTTTTGTCCGTGTTGTTATTTATAATACATTTAATTTGTTGTCTATTACCGCATTTATTTACTAAAACGGGAAATTAATCGTAAATAAATAACGGTTGCCTAGCAAATAGCTTTCGGCGAGCGAGAAGGTCTCGTCGCGTAAACGAGCCCTTACACCATTCTGCCTGTCAGCGACCGCTCGACCACAACCACACAGATGGTGCATGAGATCTCGGTGACAGTGTAACACGACAAAGATGAGAGAGTTTAGCCTCTCTTGCAATCTCATCAGCCCTGTCATTTCCCTGACAGCCACTGTGCCCTCGGACCCACCCGATAGACACAATAGACGTTTGGGTTGCCAGCCACAGCTTTGCTGGTCGAATGATGAGAGTACTCGGTCGGCTATGCTTTAAATAGTGGGTCCCTGGATTTTGATTGGTGGAAATGTGTTCATGCCAGCGTCATTGCATAACTTAATGTAATCTTGTAAGTGATTGGCTGTAGGTATTAATTTTTTTGGAAACACAAAAGGGGGTATGTGGTGCTCAAGCTTATAATTGTCAAGAACGGTGGTGGTTAGTTTACCAAGTTTAATAAATTTTTTGAAGAACTTTTTAATGAGGGCCGAAAATTTAGAGGTAGGGTTGTGATCTAATTTGCTATAGAGATCAGTGTTGTTTATTTCCTGTATAATTTTTCCTTGAATATCATTTTGAAGGCAGATGGCTGTGGAGTTACTCTTATCAGACTGAAAAATGCGGATATCCGTTTTTTAAAATAAATTTTCGGATTTGTGATACTTGAGCAAGTGTGAAGTTATTGCAACTGTTAAATTTCAAGTTATCCGTAAGTGATTGCAGAGCAAGTGAACGGATTTCGTACTTGTGGGGGCACCTGATATAGTTTGTTCCACATTATGTTTTCAGAAAACTGATTGGATGACGACGCGTTTCCTTGCACAAAGAGTGCAAAAAGATGTGGATATCACACTTGTAGACTCAACATAGTTACTGTCAGAGTTTACGAATGGGATGTTACCGGATTTTTTGCACTCGTAGTGGAAGAAAATGTGGCGTCATACAGTCAGTTTTCTGAAAACATAATGTGGAACAAAGTATAGTGCCGGCTTCCAGTTTAGCAATAAAAAGAGGAATTAAAGTTTTAGTATTAGGTGTAGGTAAAAACTAAGGATCCAGAGACAAAATATTTTGGAGGGGGGTGGGTCAATTTCGTGCCCAGTTAAGTTATAAAGCCATTTATTTTGAGGAAAAGCTAACTTCTCGATGGTGCTGTTGGTAGGATCAATACATTGAAAAGAAGGAGGGGTGGGGGAGTTTGAGATGCGTTAACTTGTGGTTTTTTTTTTAACCATATCTTTTGATGGTTAATAAAAAGATCAATCTTACGACTGAGGAGGGTATTGAATTTACGTTTGAGTCTGTTGAAAACATTCTCAGTATGGCTGGAGCACAATATATGAAAAAAATTTGAAAATACAAAAAAAAGGATGGGGGGGGGTAGGTGCTGTTTGAGATTATTCAGTAAACCGGGTTTGGTCTTCTAAAGGTAAGCTAATTCGATGTAAGGCTCAGTACAGAGGGCTTGAATGTAAAGCAAATCATCAGTTTCTTTCTGCTTGTTTCTTCTGTTTCAAATTCCTAACTCCAAAACACGCGAAAACGTGGAAACACTTTGTACTCATTGAACCATACCACCTGTTCATAATCACTTAATACCTACAGCCAATCATTTACAAGATTACATTAAGTTATGCAATGACGCTGACATCAACACATTTCCACCAATCAAAATCCAGAGACCCACTATTTAAAGCATAGCCGACCGAGTTATCTCATCATTTGACCAGCAAACTTGGGTGAGTTAGGTGTGACTGTTTGCACATTCTTTCGAATTGTGCTCACTTTTATTTTATTTGGTTTTAGTTTTTAGCAAGGAACCTTACATCCCTATGACTTGTTAAGTTTTATTTCCATGACCCTGCTCTGCTGTTATTTTATTAATTTTTATTTTTATGTTGTCTGACATGTTTTAAACCCTTCACCTGAAAACTGTTCTGACCTAGGAACCTAAATATCGCGATTTCGTATTTTCACCAGCACTTGATGGCTACTCTGTTTGTATTTTTAATAACTAAAGTGTTTTTTAACTTTCTGCTTTCTGCAAAATTAAGGCGCATCGCAACGATGGAGCAGGTACCAGCACAGCCACTACCATCCTCGGTAAAAATAGTTACAAGATGTAGGCACCACAGCCACGGACAAGGAGGATTTGCAGATTTAACACTAAAGAGCGGACGAAGGGCGGGATTAGGCCTATAGAGAAAGGAAATGCCACGGCCAGCGACACCCAGAATCTTCTTGGCAGATCTGCTCGCAGTGCAGTAGTCAGGTTGTCTGCACTGGATAGCCCATTTCTGTGCCAAAGAGTATTGTAGGTTTCCTATAACAATGACATAATTTCTTCTTGCATACATATTTTACCAACTCTTACTGTAATAATAGAAATCACCAAACCCATGGGTGATTAAAATTAATTCGATAAAAAAAATAGATTAATTCGAATCTTCCTTCTGCCCAGGTAAGGTGTGTTTACGCCTAACTCCATTGTAGATAAGTCGGCATTTTCACGTACGTGACCTGGGTTCAGTCTAGTACTACTGAAATGCCACTATTCTCATTTATTAACGGTTATAGTTAATTAGACCATTCCTATGCCAAATGCCAACTTATTCACACTTTAAACTGTTTTATTAGTAAAGGTCTCAGCCTGTACCATAAGGTTTGACTTCGGTCTCCCATGTTAAAGCCGAAATTCCGATGCTTAATTTCACCACCGTCTTTCAATATTTTCTACTCAAATTTAGTGTACAAGCTTTGTTGGTCATGTAAACATGTTTACCAACTTTAATTAGTTTTCGATTTGTCACATCGGAGATCAGTTTTATTGTTTTCATTGTTTTAAACATTGTTATCACGCAACAGTGCCAATCAGCAAACGCCAGCCGCAAGTCGTACACTCAAGATTAAACTAATGCTAACAATTGTGATGAGTCAACAACTCAACCGCACTTTAAGGATACGTGAAGAGGAAGCATACGAATTAGTTTTTATAGTGGTTTAGTGTCACCCTCCCGTGTTACAGCTAAAATGTACTTTCCCCATTTGGCTTGTCGTCCAGTAATAAAACGAATTACAAACAAAAACGTCAAGCGTGCCGTAAAAAAAGGGGTTATATGATTGAAGTTACACTTTACTTGGTAATAGGTAAACGAATAAAAATTGATGATTTTTAATTGAAATAAAGGCCAAAGTCGCTGAAATAGAGCTGCAAAAAAACCTAATTACAACAGAACGACTTGCAATGAATGAACGAGCGAGGGGAACAAAATTCAGTGCATTTACAAGGACTACAGAAGACGAACTTGGTACGTCAAAGTAAAATTAGAAAACAAAACTAGAAAAAAAATCGTTTGATGTTAAAGCTATGGTTAACTGACCCGAAGTCAAAACAGCAAAGGAACTGATACTGCAATGTTGCTGTATTGTTTAGTCCACGTGAAAACTTACTCCTGTATCCAACGATTATATACGTAAATAAAATTAAAACCAGAGCCCAACTTCCAAAACTTTTGATGCTGAAACAATGGAAGAATAATGTAATGCTACACAGTCGATTACTTTGTAGGCAATTTTTTTTAGTTTTCTTCAGTCAAGTCGTCTACTTTCGGTTCATCACCCTACGAAACTGATGATACACATATAATTTTTCAAGGTTTTAAAACATTTTTCCGTGTATGTAATGTTATTGTTACTTTCCAGGTCATTTCCAGGTTTTCAAGTACTCGTACGAACCCTGACCTGTAGAGATATGCTAAGCATATAATAGGATTAGTTTTTAACCATTTTCCAGCGCAGCGATGTCGTTTCGCCAGGTAGAATACACAAATCATTAGCTGAGCTAATATGTGCTAAGCAAAATGGCAAAAAAAAAAAACACGTGAATACAGCACATTCACGTGGAATAAACACTATAGCAACACTGCAGTATCTGAAACCTCGCAGGAATGTTTGTTTTCCTTTGCCGTTTTGACTTCGGAATAGTTAAACCCTACCTTAAACATTAAAAGAGTTCGTATTTGTTTTCTAATTAAAATTATGGCCGCATCTACAGCGGATTATACATTTAAAAAAATTAAAGTAAAATTGCAGAAACTGTACTTAGTTCTTGTGTATAAGCTCAATAGACTACAAAAATCAACTCAACCTTAAAAAAATTTGCTAAAATATAATACTGGGACTACAATATTTTAAATAAAGTAACTGATTTTAAAATTATGAGCAATAATATAATACCAGTCTTACGACAGCTATATAAAAAAAATATACACGGAAAAAGAAGCAAACGTCGCATTTCGTATTGATTAGTTTTCCAAAGTAATTCCAAAATAAATCTTTTTAGGTTTACTGCATTTCTAATGAAGAAATAAAATCCTCCACTTAATAGGAAATACTTCCGAGAGATTTCTAAGTCAAATGACCCTGGATATTTGAGGTTTATTATTCTTCTTTTAGAAATTCGGCTCTATCCATTAATATACTTCGTAAGACAAACAGTTGTTTAAGTGAAACAGATGGAAACCTGTAGCAGGCTGTTCTGTAAAGAACCCTAAAATAACATTTATACCGTAGAAATAAAGAGCATGGACCAATGATTTCTTCTTTTGCTTCTTCAAGAACAATAAATAAAACAAAGTTCTCAATGTAATGAGGAAAACCTTGTGAAGCAAATTAAATTAAATGCCTTTTTTTTTGCACTTCACCTTTTCCACACTCAGAAATGCATTCATCAACAGTCTCGAAGTTGTTAGCATTCCCGCCACATCCACCATAAACGAAATCTTAACATTTTCCCGACGTGGCATTGAAGAAAAGCCTCGGAATATAGGCGTTACACATTCCTGAGTCGGGGGAAGCCTGGCACATATCTGATGGAAATTTAAAAAACGTAACTCAATCTGCCAACTTTGTAATAAAAGCAGAAATCATGTCTACAAAATCGGAAAAGAATTCCAGAACACTGGGATCTGTTTTTAGAGATAATAAAAATGAAAACTATACACATTTCAGTTCTAGAACATGATTTAACAAGATTTAACAACAAGACTGGGGAACATACATTCAGAAAGTCCGATTCTACGATATTGTCTAATCAGTTGGATAACGGTTAATGGATTAGCGTGAGTTTCTCCCTCGAACAACAGTGACATGTTTCATGATGAAGCTTGAGATGACTAAGTGTGAAATACAGATAGTTCTCGTAAAAGCATATTTTTGTTTTTGTTTCTTTAACCAGACTGTCTCTGACTAGCAATGTAGCCCCGCAAAGTACATAAAGAGCACTGCTTTAATTTTTAGCCACCCTGTTTATGGTCTTGTTCAGCTAATATACAAACAAACAAGTACAATAATGAGCATGAGAAGGCTCTGAGATAAGTGTGAGTAAAAACACAGCACACTGCTATTTCAAGAGAACGCCATGTTTATATGACAACTGTTATTATTCTATGTTGACTGTACAGTACATAGCACTTACTGAAAAAATCTGATTAGAACTTGAGGCTTTAGAGATAGCAGCTGAAACACGAGTCATGAATGTTTTAACAAAATTTCGGGTAGCTGAGAAATGGTTAAAGTTGTACAAATCTTTACTAGGTAACACAGAATAGGAATTGTGACGTCATTTAAACATGGCGGTCATTTAAACATGGCGTCCTCTTAAAGCAGAAGTCAAGATGGGTGGTTTTTGATAATTTTAATTTCTTGTACTTTAAAATATGACTTATTTCCGGCCCTTCTCATGGTCTTATTTTATTATTTGTTTGTAGATTGGGTGAACAAAGCCATAAGCAGCGTGGCTGAAAATTTAAAAAGTGCTCTTTATGTACTTTGCAGGGATTCCCTGCTGGTCAGAGACAATCTCGTTTAAAATCTTCCTGACCTACAAATTAAATCTGTAGTGTGCATATTTTGTGACTAAGCATCCTCTTACCACTACAGTTTAGTAAGCCGTTGCAGCGTATGCAAGCGGATTTTTACCAGTACATTATAGTAAGTCGAGGCCTGATTTTGCGAACATTACCTGTAATAGAGTAATAATTAGATTGCAGTGTAGTAAACCAATGCACAACGAGGCAGAGTTGGAAGTCGAAGCTTACCCTTAAGTCTGTGCCTGGTCTCTTCAATATTGGTGAATTATATTTCAATGAAAAGTTAAATCCAATGTAATCTATTGATACGTTGGCATGAGTTTTAATCAGAATGCATAGGAAATATGTAATCGTATTTAACAGTTGTCTGAGAAACATAGAAATTATCAGAAAATTGTGGTGAGTCAACAGCTCACCCGCACTTTAAGGAAACGTGAAGAGGAAGCACACGAATTAGTTTTTATAGTGATTTAGTGTCACCCTCCCGTGTTACAGCTAAAATGTACTTTCCCCATTTGGCTTGTCGTCCAGTAATAAAACGAATAAAGACCAAAGTCGCTGAAATAGAGCTGCAGAAAAAACTAATTACAACAGAATGACTTACACTCAATGAGCGAGCGAGGCGAACAAAATTCAGTGCGTTTACAAGGACTACAGAAGACGAACTTGGAACGTCAAAGTAAAATTAGAAAACAAAACTAGAAAAAAATCGTCACCCTCCCGTGATTTGAAATTATCTGTTTTCCAAATCCAATGAAAAACAAAGTGTTCAAATAGAACAATATAATACAAACAGCTTGTATTGTTTTTATTGTATTCAGAATGTACCCCACGCACATAAATATCGCATCACACTAACATCTTCTATTAAGAGAGAGATAAACTTTTAACCACAAAAATCATTCTTAAATATTGTTGACGATTACCCATTATCGAAGAAAAAAAAAAGAGTCCGTTTCACAAATCGTCTGAATAACCCTGCGTTTTCAGTCTGCAGGACAGAAATTTCTCTTCATATGCATTATCTTGCTTACAGTGTAATCAGCCAACAAATTCAGATGATTTTCAACAAAAGAAATTCATTCTTCATTAACGACTGGCCTTGTGAGGATTCACAGTCTGAGAAAGAAAGAAAAGACTACTGCCCCGACTGGGACTCGAACCCACGACTTTCTCATTGTGTATCATTGTGTATTGTGTATCCTCACAAGCAGAGGCGTACGCAAAGGGGGGGGGGGCACAGGGGGCACGACCCCCCCCCTAAAGGAAAGTCAGGCCCCCCTATGTCACAGGCCAAACTTGTTCGTCGTGATGTTTCGTATGATAATAAATGTCATAAGTATTTCAAATTGCCATGCAGCCCCAACATTTATAATCTCAGAATTCTAAATAAAACATGCTGCTGAAGCTATTAAAAAGTTGTTGCACTGTGCCCCCCCCCCCCCCAAAAAAAAAAAAAGTTACTGAAAATGGACCGAAAAATGCTCAAAAACTATGCGAATTTTCAGAGCTCCCGCACCCCCTGGCTGGTTATAAATAATATTTAGTGCCACAAGGCGCCCCTTCAAACACTGTGTCCCTCCAAAAAAAATTCATGCGTACGCCACTGCTCACATGGCCAGTCTTTAATGCAGACTGCTTGCTTCGTTTACCCTTTGCCTTGTGATTTCTTCTTTATTTAAAATGAAATTCATATGTTTAAGACTCAATAAATCCATTTAAAAGTCATCTAAAAAACCTAAACTTCCCATTTCTTGATTGCGGAATTTATAAAGCATATCAAAGAAGAATTTTGTAATGGTGAATTGGTTTGTTAGTTTGGCTGCTACAGAAGAAGTTACGAGGAAAATGCACGACGTTTAGGCTCAATTCGCGACCGAAGACAGTTCTAGGCAATTTCCAGGTAATTGCTCTGCAGATCAGAGCCTAATATAAATTATTGTAGTCATTATAGGCAATGAACATGCAGGTTTCTTTTCATTCGATGGTACAAAAGTAACTTAACATGCTGAAGAGGGTGTGGTAAGAAATGTTTCGTTAATTTATGTAACTGCTTGTCATAGGCCTAACCACAATGAATTATACAGCAATGCAGTGCAAAAGCGTGTCAAAACATACGTAAAATTTACCTTATACACTAAAACAATGTGACATTTTCGGTGTCACCGTCCACGACCGAATCCTCGGAATCTTAACAAGAAATCAAACCCAAATTTACGTTCGCGATACCCAAAAATCCACTAAAAAGAGTGTATAGGGATGATGGATCATAGGAAGACAGAAGAATATGTAAAGCTAATATACAAGGGTGAAGGAGGAGAAGTTGTAATGATAAAAAGAATGAAACAAAAGGCAAAAAAAAAACATGAAGTGGTCTGAGGAAGGGAGGGGTGAAGAAGGAATTAAACGAACCATCTCCAAAAGTTTTAGGAAGAAGAAAAGGTATTAATTTCCCACGAAATTATACATATAGTGAAATTAATAAAATGATTATTTGTTTTTTACCTTCTGTTGGGCAAACACATTTACCACACACTTTATTCTTTGGTGTTATCATTATACAGCCTGGCATGCATCTTGGCATCTCACATTCTGAAACAATGTGAGACAATGTGAAACAATGTGAGACAATGTTCTGAAACCTAACCTAACCTCACCTGCACTTAAACTTTTATTCAAACATATCCTTAAGAAAATAAAATACCAGACACGAAAACGGGTGGCTGGGTTCATTGATGCAATGTGCCTTTAGCCTGTTTCAACCCTTGTTTCCATTTAACTCTCTTGAAAAGCATGTACTAAAAAAACTAGAGAAAATAACTTTTTTAAGACGTTAAAATGGCGTAACAAAAAGTTTTGTAAAGTGAATACCATGTAGGTTGCAAATGCTGTGGTGCATGGCGAAATATTTGCAGCATACTATTATAATTTTACAATTCATAAGAAGAATGACAGCTTCCTAAACATCGTTAAAATTGCTTTAAAAGAATTTTTGAAACCTACCACGACAAGAATTTTTAAGAAAAGGTTAATGCCTGAAAACGGCGGGCCATTCCGAAACAACGCACAAGGGCGCGCAGCACCCGCGGGCGATTGTTTCCGAATGGCCCAAGGTTGAGGGCTGTAACCGACTGAATATCCCGCTCGCGATAACAATTGAACAGCGTATTCCTTGACAATGTCATTGCTCGCGCAACAATGTCTATCGCGCCGTTTAAAAAGTCTATTGTAAAACTATCTCTTACAAATTTTTAAGAGAAGTTGTTTGAAGGGATTAGTCGTCGTTGAGTTTTCGTTGCATGAACGTTGATGGGGCATTCGAAATCGAGCAACAATGCATAAACAATGTGTGCTTACACGACGTCTCAAGAGTTCTACCGTTACAATACTGTGATGGGACAATATCTCATTTCCAACAACTTTGCTCTGGACACATCAATTTTACATATAAGTTGTCTGAAGGGGCTGTTCGTCGGTGAGTTTTTGCTCCTTGAATGGTGAAGGGGTACTCCGGAATCAAGCCAAAATCAAATTACATTGCACTGCAAAGTAAAGCTAATAGTTTCGCATACGCCACCACCCAGTGTAGCCTAGTAGGCTAGCTATAATACGCCCGTATTAATGGCAGGTTTATTCTGAAAGGGGAAATTCGCCTTTGGCAATATACTTACAAATATACAAATAAAAATATAAATATATAAACATTAATATAAATCCGCCTCTGCCAATGAGCCCGTGACGCTAATTTAGCTAGTAGTATAGGCTAGCTGTAATGTACATGTTATTGACTGGTAGCAGTGTAACTGACGGGTGAGGCGTGGGGGGGGGGGGAGAGTGAATTAGGGAAAGTGCCTTCCAAGAACGAGGCAAGGGGACGTAAAGAACCGTGAAAAAAATTTTACGCATACAAATGCTCGCACCAATCGTAGTTCTATCGTATGCCAGTCAATATAGTTCCATTTTTGGATACTGATAGTAACGAAGATGTGCCTGTATTTACATAAATAAAAACTTAAATTCTAAACCACTGTCAAGTAGATCAGTAGCACTACAGCTACAACGATTTTTCATAATGTTTCGTTGATACTTTAATGATTTAAAAAGCGCATGCCAATAACTAAGTAGTTATTGGCCCGCAGTTTACAAAAAAGCATTGTTAGACCATTGTTGCTTCCGGGCAATAACTCGGAAAGCGGGTATTCAGGAATTTTAAGGATTTTTACCTATGCTCAACGCTTAAGCGCGAGCATTTACAGTTGTGTAGCAGGTGGACCAACACAAGCATTTTGATGTTTTCAGGCATCACGCAAGACTTATCGTCGTAATTGGGCGATGATTCTGTCCTCCTGTCCGGAATTTTAAAATTTGTTCATGAGGCGCATATACTATATGATAAGATGTACATTTTGTGTTGAACATCTGTGAACGTGTGGTTCAGTGGCAACTGGTGGTTGGTGCTAATGACCTAGCTCTAAATTAACCATAAAACTTCAATTCTCCGCCTCCTGAGGTTCACTTTTTTGTGATTTTAGTACCTGCCACATTTTTTTGTTGGCCGTAACTGAAGGGGTTAAACTCCCAATTTCAGTCAACATGTATGACACTTATAGATGAAATGTTAGGAATTGGCTGTGTTTGCAGACAGTATCAATAAGAAACGAAATTTTTTATTTTCTGAAAAATTTCTGATTTATTTTTTACGTTTGTAGTTTGCTACAGGAAAACTTGTTTATCAGCTTTGTCTTGTCTATTACAAGAAAAATAAAGATGAAACCCCATTACCAGTATTGTAGTCGCTTCCGTCTAATAATCAATAAATAGTCAGACGTTAATGTCGTAAAGAGCTAGTCAACGTTTTCCGATTCCCGATATCAAGCAGCCGATACGAACAGCTGATTCTATCTCCAGATTTCAACAATGATTGTAATATTCAAAACGAAGAAACTTTGTGTCTGGTTATCATCCTTTGTTTTTAACAATGAAACCTTGTTATGCTTGATTACCATTAATAACCAGTTAAAATTAAATTCTGTTGAATTGGCTTTTAGCCAAATCGTAAACGAGCCAAACATTCATTCGTCTTCCACCCTTTTGTGACCAGAACCCACAATTCAAGAGAGCTGATAAATCAAATATGACCTGGACCAATTTTTGGGTAATATTATTCCACCATAGGTTTACAGAATCTTAGAGCGATAAGTTTTGGATCAACTTCTCATCCCCATTTTATATAACTACCAACGTTCTAAAACTCCCGATTCCCCGATTAATCCTGTCAGTCATATTCTGAACCTCACACGGAAATCCCCGAACGCAAGTACACAACAAACATACGAAAACTCTAAAGTTAGAGAAAATGAACTGAAAAATGCTTCCATAATGACTCACGTTGTTTGTCAAGATGGTCTTTAACACACGTTCCTCTACATTCATTTTCAGTTCTGAAATTGTTATCGTTGCCTCGACATCCTCCATAGTGAAATGATTCGCATTGTTTACTCTCCGTGTTGTAGAAAAATCGACGTGTACGTGCTTTGCAGGGTCCGACAAGTTTAGGAAGGCCACAAATAACTAAAAATAAACAAATTAATAATGTTACTCGCTCATTACAAAGAATCTAATAGTTACATTTTACAGACTTCTTATATTTAGTCCACATTTATTTCCAGTTTATGTTGGTATACACAAGAACCTTGTGAATATAGCCGCCAGCTCTTTGTCGTATTTTAGTGTTTGGACTGCTTCCGTTGTTCAGTCTGTATTATTTACAGCAAGCCTTAAATGTCTTTGCTCGGTGCTTAATTCCATGTAGCAATAGCTGTTTGATTGGTTATGTAATTTTTTGTTTCGTTTTGCTTGTAGGAAGAAAAGCCTGACGATGAAAGAGAGACAATAGTTGGAGAAATCAAAGCGGTAAACCAAGGATATTTGACATGCCACAAACAAAGAGTGTTCATTGTTGCTGTATAAGGCCAAGAATTAAACATTTTATTAAACCAAACGGATCTAATAGTCAAAACTTAGAAGGAACACGGAGAACCTTGGCTAGTAAAGGTCTAAACGCCAAATTTCGTCAGCAAGAGGCTGATATACACCAGATCCTTGCTACTCACTGGTCAGCTTAATGACTTTTTGTAAGCCATTTTGTAAAAGCATATACGTTTGTTTCCAGCCTTTTTGAATACGGTTGTAGCTGTGTTTGGTATTTGCAATGTTTTTAACATAAGAACTGTAAAAACATAATTCCATTCCCGCCAATCGGTTAGATTGTAGATACAATTTCTTTTCTATGATGGTAGCTCATATTTGGAATGCACTGAGTTTTAATACCGTCAATGCTCCCTTTTTAGCGTTTTATCGTTCTTGACTGTCCTAGGAACATCTACATCCTTTTCTTTTGTTTTTTATCTCTATAATGGATCGGTGTCAGTGGCTCAATCCCTCACCCCCCCCCCCCTTCCTTCCGATTCCTTACCTGCGTACTTGCCGGGTAAATTGGTTTTTATTATTATATAATTTTTTGTGAAGCCTGGCATTTGACATTCAATGTTTTAGAATTTTTAACATATCTTTATCCGAATATCGTAAATTAACATCATTCACAACAACCAATATGCTCTCTGTAGCGAAAACGCCGTCATGTTACCAATCCGAAAAAAAACTTTGCATTCTAAAGCAAAGCAGGTAAGCGCACACTTGACTAACACTGGATAGTCATCTCTTACGAGATTTCGTAAAAATATACTTTCTTTATTGCTTTTTTATTCTTAAGGACGGAATCTGACGAGCGGGTAAAGGGTCAAATGCTTCCCAGCATCTTACTGACTAAATTTGACGTCTAGACCTTTACTATCAAAGCTTTTACATGTACCTTCTAGTCTTTGACTTTTACACCCGTACTTTTAACATTTGATGTTTTTGTTGTTATTATCCGTGTTACTTTGAGAATTGTAGTAAACTATGCAACAATGCAATTGACGGTACTGCCTTACAAGATGAACAGATAATTCACCAAACCTAGAAAAGGACGTACAACTTCCTTTTTCATTTTTTATATTTGAAGCAATCACGTTTTTCATTTTTTATTTTATTTCGGAGAGAATTCGGACAATAATGAGCCTAATTTAAAATGGCGGCCTATTTCCAAGATGGCGGCCATTACATATATATATATATCAATGATGGCACATTCATTGTTTCAACTGGTACCAACTATTACAGCTATGTTTTATTTGAAGGAAATTTACGATAAGAAACGTAATTTCGAAATGGCCACCTGATATCAAGATTGCTCCAATTACAGATTAATAGCGACAGTGACCAAGTCATTGTTTAAAATTGTACCAAGAATTTTATCACGGTTCAAAATTTAAAAGAAATTGGAAAATAATGAGCATAGTTTCAAAATATCCACCTAATTTCAAAATAGCAGCGATTACAGATTAGCAGTGAGAATGGCACATTCATTGTCTAACGTATCAACAATTTCGTCTAGGTTCTAATTTTGAAAGAAATCGGACAATTATGAGCATATTATCACAATGATCATCTAATTCCAAGATGGCGGCCAGTACAGATTAGTAGCGACAATGGCATAGTCATTGTTTCAACTGGCGTAAACTATTTCATGAACTATTCCATATTTGAAAAATATAGTACGATAATGGGCATAGTTTAAAATTGGCCACATGATTTCAAGATGGCAGCCATTCGAGATTACTGGTGACGATAGCTCATTCATTGTTTCAGCGAGTATCAGCTATATCATCCCATTCTAAATTTAAAGGAAATCGGACTATATATTAAACTTAATTTCAAAATTGCCACATAATATCAAGATGACGGTTATTACAGATTTCTAGTGACCATGGTACATTCACTGTTTCACTTGGTATCACCCATTTCGTCTCCGTTCTAAATTTGAAGGGAATCGAACGATAACAAACATAATTTCAAGATGGCTCATCTGATTGCAAGATGTCGGCCATTACAGATTAGTAGCGACGATGGTAAATTCACTGGTTCATTTGATATTAACTAATAGCTGGCTGCCTATGCACAAAATCTGCAAGAAATAGTAATTTTCCCAGTAGCAGACATAAGTTACATAGGTTATAAATTCAGTACATTCATCAGGAGATAGCAGGTCGCCCACCAAGATAAAACGACAACATCCAGATAAATATATATCTAGATAAGATTTATATATGAGCATGGCGACCACTAGACACGTTGTGTATTTACTGCAAAGGGAGTTTGGCTGCTTTCAGTCATCTGAGGATAAATAACTATGCGACAGAAAAGGCTGAAACTTGTTTAATCGGGAGATTTCGTCGCCTGACAACATAAAAGTCACTATTAAGTAAACAGCTTACCGATTTCTTGTTAAAAAAAACGACGTGAATAACGTTGATATTTGCCTAATCTAGACACACGCTAGTGACACAGCTTAACGTTTTCTTGTTGAAAAAACGACGTGAATAACGTCGATGTTTGCCTAATTACTACTAACTACTACTAACTACTACTGGTAACGCTTTTTTGTATCACGAAAATAAGTTTTTCCATGCGGTGAATAAAGCTAATCTTAGCTTATTTTACAGGTATTGCTCTGAAGATGTGCTCTTTTCATATGGACCTTTCTTAATTGGTCAAGTTGTTCAGGGGTTATGGAGCTACAAACGACCAAATTGATTGTTTTACAGTGTTTTAAACTTTGTTATTATGCAACAATGCCAAACTGAACATTAAATTAATCCGTGAATTTGTAAGAAAATACTGCGATACTAAGAAATACTGATCATATGAAAAAAGGTGATTTATGTACTCAAAATATAACGAAAGCCTACAATTAGGACCAAAAAGATCTGATATCTACCCCAAAACAAAACTTGTTAAGGATTCCCGCCAAGCTTTTCGGACTGCTGAAGTGGTGATATCAAACGCCAAGCTCTTTCACCAAGCTAATCTCAGCGACTAAGACTTCAAAAGCTAAATGAAATAATTGAAAATTGCGCAGTAAGCAATTTTCATATATTTCATTTAACCTTCGAACTCTTAGTCTGTGGGATTAGCTTGGCGAAAGAGCTTGGCGTTTGATATCACGACTTCAGACGGCCGAAAAGCTTGGCGGGAATCTTTAACAAGTTTTGTTTTGGGGTAGATTACTTACTACTGCCTACTGGTAACGCTTTTTTTGTTTTGTATCACGAAAATAAATTCTTCCATGCGGTGAATAAAGCTGGTTTTTAGCTCATTTTATAGGTATTGATACGGAGATGTGCCCTTTTCATATGAACCTTTCCAATAGGTCAAGTGGTTCAGGGGTTAGGGAGCTCCAAACGACCAAATTGATTGTTTACATTGTTTTAAACATTGTTATTATGCAACAATGCCAAACTGATTATTAAATAAATCCATTCGTCTTCATTATTTATATTAATAAACAAAAACGTATCGTTAAAAGTTTAAGTAAGAGTCTAAAAGTCAAAACCTGTAAGGAACACGGACAAGCTTTGACTGTTAGGGTCTAGGTGTCAAATTTGACCAGTAAGATGCTGTTAAGCATTAGACCCTTATACCCGATTTTTGAGGAACAGCTGTCCGAAATGGTCCTATAAAGACCCATGATATGATCCAATGATAGTGGAGGTGTGGGTTTCCTACTTTGCTTTAGGTTGACATTTTTTTTCGGTTTGGTAACATGGCAACGATTCCAAGCAAGACAACCTGCTACAAGCGTAAGCGTGTACACCCATTCTGTCTGAGTTACTAAGTCATTATTAAATAGACATA
>JAHWFP010111888.1:43315-59811 GCA_023313725.1 Lithobius niger
TGCAACAACAAACACAGACAAACATTAAAAAAGTCTATACACAAATTATGCGTGCACTCCCAAACACCGAAACATTAAACCTCTATCATGCACTACAATAGCTATCTCTATTATACTAATCTAAAAGCAGTAGCCATCACAATTGCCGGTTTAAGCATGGTAATTTATGTATTACCATGGTAGCACTTAAGTACTCAAGCTTGGGTCAGTGTTATCATGGTTCAACCTGCATAATTTGTGTGTAAACCATAGTAACCATGGTAACCATGGTTAAACTAACCCAAAGTGATTTCAACCATGGTTCATCCTCAGTCCAGCCTCGGATGAAAGCATGGGTACAAACGTTATCCAGTATAATATTACTATGGTATTACCAACGTTCAAGAACTTTAAATCCATCACGATCCAGATAGAAAGCATAATCCACCATGGTTTCTGAACCTTGATTAATCCATGGTAAATAAAAATAATTAGATCATGGATACATTTACATAAAACCAATATTAATTCATGGCTATTGTCTACACATAAACTGTAGTTTCCCTCTGTTAATACATAAGTTATTTAATGTAAATATAATTAGGGTTCATCTATGGAGAGAAAACACCCCGACCTCAGTATGTATGGTTTCTGTACTATGGTTAAATCATGGTTCATTATCATAATTACACGAGAGTTTAACAGTCATAAAACCAAAATTAAATGAGGCAACCAAACATGAAACCATGACATACCGTGGTTGGTCTACCAACATTATAATCGACGTTACGCCATAGTTAATAACATGGTTAACCAATATAAAAATACAGTTTAACCACGGGGCAAAATTACGCAACCTTGGTATCCATGGTTTCTGTACCTAGATTTCATCATGGTTTACTACTATTATTATACTGCTGTTTTACCATTGTAAAATCATGGTTAAATGAAGTATCGAAATATAAAACCTTAATACATCCTTGTTTGTATACCTTCTTAAAACGTGTATTATCCCACTCTTGATAACATGCTTTAACCAAAACATAAATAAAATTTAACTACGGGGCAAAACAACTCGACCATGGTATCTCCACCTTGATTAAATCACGGTTTACTACCATAATTATGAAAGTGTTTACCATTGTAAAACCAAGATTAAATGTGGTACCAAAATATGAAACTTATCCATCCTGGATTAGTCGACCCTCACAAACCCGCTATTACCGAATGTTAATAACAAACTTTAACTAAAATATAAATACAATTAAACCATGAAGCAAAACAACCCAACTCTGGTATCCTTGGGTTCTGCACCTTGATTAATACCATGGTTAACTGCCATAATTATGCAAGCATTTCACTGTTTTCAAACCAAAAAAAAAATGAGGTTAAGAAAAGGAAGCCTTGGTTGGTCTACCTAAATAAAACTGCGTTCTCCCACTAATGATATCATGGTTTAAAGAAAATATAAATGGAGTTTAACCGAAGTGCAAAACAACCCACTTTAATGAGCCATGGTTTCTGTATCTTCACTAAATCATGTTTTTTACCGTAATGATGCAAGTATTTTACCATTATAAAACCACAATTACATGAGGTAAGTAAATATAGAACCATGAAACGTCCTTGGTTGTTATACCTACATAAAACCTCCATTAGTCCACTGTTAATAACATGGTTAAACCACGATTTAAATACAATTTTACCATAGAGAAATACACCTCACCTTGAAGTCCGTGATATCTACACTTTGATTTAATCAGAGGACTGACAAACTCGATGCCTTTACTTTCGATGCTGTGGTAGCTGTACCATAGTTTAACATGAGTTAAACTAAACATTCCCTTAGAATTACTATGGTTTAACATAGGTCAAACAATTATCTGAAGATGGGCTACCATGCTTAAAAAGAGGTTTCTTCATCATTATACCATAGTTAAACATACGTATGTAGGGTCTGCTCATTAGGAAAGCCATAAAAAAATGTGACATTATGACACTTCTTAAATTATGTACAAAAGTTAGTTGCTTATAACAAGGCTCTCACTGTTTAAAACAATTAATGCCAATTAATTGTTTAAAGACAAGTCAGAACTGGATCAACTTTATCAGAAATACCTAAAATATAAATCTTAGCCCCATAACCTTTAACGTTTAATGATTGGGTGTCTATATAAGGCTGATAAACCACTGCAAAGCTTGTCAAGCAATAAGAGTAGGAATCACGGACAGGATATATTGTAAGGTAAGCTCATAATGGATTGTATTTGTATAGAGGTAAGTGCAATGCATTGCGTATAGATTCTGTGTATCGAATAGGTACAGGAAGAACCAATATACTTCTATTAGCGACTATAACAGCAGAATGATAAAGTCTCGAAAAATTCATTTTTTTTTTTGTAATTTTGCTCTCTCCACTACACACTAAGTATTAAACACTAGAAATTTTTTAACACTAGGCATTGGTACTGTTGCTTACTGCAGACATAGCAAATTTCAGTTTGGGTTTAATCTGCTTATACCTTAATTTTACTTAAGGTTCAACTGTGCTTTAACATACATTAAACTTTAAAATGATTGTATTTTAATAGGAATCTAACCATATTTTAACATAGGTTTATTGATGATTGTTCCATAATTTGATCTAAGGTTTTAAGCATGCTTTAAAAGAGGTTTGACCTGAGCCACACTACTGTTTTATTATAATGATGAGTGCAGTTTTAACTGTATTTTTACGTAGGTTAAATTATGGCTACACCTCAATCTAGTTCATGGTTCCAACATATTACAACGTAAGTTAAATCATGGTAAAACTGTCCAACTTTACCATATGTTAAATCATGGTTGCACCAATCATGGTAACCAAGGTTTTGGAACCATGGTAAAACCATGATTCAATTTTTGCTAAGGTGACCACAGTACTGAGAAAAATGTGAAAAAGCTTGATTAATAAAACTGCATATTAAGGAATACAGATTGATTAGGTTCAGGTATGTGAAAATCATTGACGGTGGGTATTTCCAGTTGAGGTCTAAACACGACCGGGCGTAATGCAAGCCCCGGCCTAGCTAGACCTCGAACTTAGGACTAAGCTTCGGACTAACGTTCTGGTGATTTCAATGCTAGTCTAAATTTGGGACTTACTAGCACAGTACTAGCTAGAACCCGACCTTTGGCCTAAAGTAGTACTGGGTAATCTTGGCGATTCCATGTTGAGGTCTAGCTAATACAATACTGTGATTGGTTAATACCCTTCAAGTGATGTCATTTCACCTGAAAACAGTCACAACGTGTTTGGCTTCTCCAAGATACGTCGAGATTCGTGTATCAAATTGTTTTCGAGCAAGTTTCGGTGATTCTTCTTATTCGGTTTTCAGGATACTAGTTTTCGTAAAAACTTAATTGTGACTGAATCAGTTTTAAAAAAAAATATTTTCTTCCCAAATTTATCAGATTTCAGTTTAAAATTACATAAACAGGCCCGCAGCTAGCCATTGACGATTGGAGGTTGGGTTAAGGATACATTTTGGACGTCTAGGCTATAAAATGAATGCCAATGAACTGCTGTGTGCAATCATGGCAGTAGGGGAGAAATATTTTTCAAGTGGACTGTTAAGAGCTGAAAAATAGTGAAATCTTTGGTCAGTTTTATCCTAAACGACCTAGAGGGTATTACTGCAAAAAAACTTGCATATTTTAAAGCAAGAACATGCTCCAGTTTTTCAAAAATGAAAAAAATATTTGAAAAAATGGCGAAACATTTCACTCAGTTTTGTTCAAAACAATTTGAGGTATTATTGGAGAAAAGCTTTTAAATATAATATGAAATCGACGTCCCAATTTTAATTTTTTTTTCTCCTTTGATTCAGGGGTGTTAAGTAACGTATCCCTCATTTAGTGTCCTTTGGGTCGCTTTTGTTCTTACTTTGAGATCTTATGGACTATTATTGTCAAATTGTACCTTCGAATTTTTTGGGAATTTTTAACTAGTTTGTTGTATAAAAAATGGAATTGTTTCTGCATTAATACAAAAGGATCTTCAAATCGTACTAGCGATAGGTTAACAGAAAAAGGACTACAGCGAATCAAACAGCCAATTTTCAAATCAGTTTTTAATTTTTTCAGCTATACCCGATTTTCATGAAGTACGGATTTAGTTCACGTTCTGTTTTAACTAAAACAATGGCAGAATGGGCTAGCAGACGAACTAGTAAATGAAATTTGTGACACTTCACGACTTCAGACAGCAAAAACTTGGCAGAAATCGTTACTAAGCTTTGTTTTATGCAGTTTTGTAAACGTTTCTGCCTTACTAAAGAAAGTTTTTAAATCTTAGCAGTGATGTTGCGTTGAAATATTAATATATCAATAACCCCCCCTCCCCTCCGAAATACCAGTTAGGCGTTGCTCCTTACTTTACCGCCTTGTGGGCACTGCCTAACAGAGAAAGGCTACATGAAGTAAAATAGCCAACTCAATTTTTAGTTTTGCTAACTGTGTATGATTTTCGCGAAGTTAATTCTTATCAAGACTTTAAACTTGGCGGAAATACAGTTTAAAGCATATTTTATTTTTAGTTTCTATATTATCTATGATATTTTTAAGCCATGATAGTGATGGGCTAACAGGCAAACAAAACAGCTCTTTTCCCGCTAGGCACAATCTAGCTCTGAGTACGCATACTAGTCTGGTAGCAGGGCCAAAAATCTAGGAATAAGGTCCGCCCAATGTTTTATGGTGTTTTGTGTTTCTTCAAAACATACTTACTGAAATTCTGCAGGATGTCACTTTGTCACCCTTGAGCAAATTTAAATATTCGAGATGGCGGCCAAGATGGCTGAAAAAATCATATATCGGCTATATCTTTGCATGAACAGACAGGATAATCATTTTGGTATCTAATACTGTGTTTACAGGGTCAGGGAACACCAATAACGGATTGACTTGTTGATAAAATATACGCCCTTTGTTTTAGGGGCTGGTATCACAGTCACGTTTGATTTTTCGCTCATTTTCAAATTTAACTGCTATTCTGACGTTTCTAATTTAGGTGGACAATTCCAATTCGACTCATTCGAAGGAAGACATTCCGACCTTTTGAGTGAATCTCATTGGAGTCATCCACATAAATTACAAACGTCAGAATAGCAGTTGAAAGTTGAAAAATCTGACCGTGACTGTGATACCAGCCCCTAGTAAAAAGGGTGTAGCTCGGTACCTAACCAATGATAAGCCCATTTATTTACTCTTGATGCAAAGAATACAGTCCGACCTTTCTAATGAATATAATTGGGGTCTTCCACCTAAACTAGAAACGGCATAATAGCAGTTGAAAGTTGCAAATGAGCGAAAAATAGAACGGTGACTGTGATACCAGCCCCTAAAAAACAGGAGTGTTACGCTAAACAGAAGTGTTACGAAAGCTAATTTAAAAAAACAACATCTGAAACGTTAATTTTAAACTGGCCGAAGGATGATAATGATTAACCAGCATTCATGGAAACGGGATTTGGTTGCTATGGGCCAGGTACAAATTAGTTATGTTAATATGTTAATGCTTCGTAACCCTAAACCAATTCACATTTATGAACTGAACATTATGTATCCCTATTGGAGAAAGGGAAAATTATCATCTCCTATTGACCTGACGACAACCTTTAACCAGGGGACACTTTAGTTGATCTGGTTGGGAAATGTAACCCTGAAATCACACTTCATACCACTACTCACGTCGTGCATGTGAAGCATCGCGTTCGAAAGGCGTGCTTAAACCTCTACTTAGACCATGGTGAGCCTGGGTTTAAATTTTATCCTTAGTCCCAGGCCTAACATGCTCATTAACCTGAGGATTATCGATAAACCTGATTGGAAATCACCGATTTTTTCAGCTTGGGACTAACTGCTCCATGGTATTATGTTTGGCTGCAACTTAGGGGCTCTACATTCTTTAGCCCTCAACTTAGTTCGCATTGGAAATCGCCAGATATTCGTGATACCAAACTTACGCCCCGGATTACAGTAGACCTCAACTGGAAATCTCCACCGTGAGATATTGCTATAGTTTGGCAGATATTATACACTGCAGATGATGTGCTAAATAAGTAAAAGCTGATTTAACGTACGTTCCCTTTTACGATCGTCATCTTTACAAGCTTTTATTAAATTACTGCTGCCTTTTAAAAGTTAGGATAGTAACTAAAATTTATTTTAAAAATATTGCAATAGAACTAA
This sequence comes from Lithobius niger, assembly GCA_023313725.1. Taxonomy (NCBI): domain Eukaryota; kingdom Metazoa; phylum Arthropoda; class Chilopoda; order Lithobiomorpha; family Lithobiidae; genus Lithobius; species Lithobius niger. The sequence goes on from JAHWFP010111888.1 coordinate 49,526, forward strand.
TTGGTACATCTTGGTTCGGAAAACAAATGTAAGGCATAGTACATCGCTAAAGTACTCATTTTGGCTAGGTTAGGTTTCCCAATGAAGGTAATTTTGCGCTTCATTAAGTAACTTCGTAAGCAGCAAAATAAGTAACTCATTTATTACTAGCTAAAGCCTGTGGTGGTGTTGGAGGCACCGTTTGCAACATTGATACGGTTTGGTCGCTCATGTTTATGCCCCTGCTTCACCAAACTAAGTTTCTTCATTCACATTTCTGCACACACTGGCTAACAAAGGCTGGTTTTCGTTCGCTTCGCTCACTCAATCAATGAATCCCCTTCAGTCTCTCCTCTCTTGGTCAGCGTAAATATACGCAAATGAAGCCTTCTTTCAGTGTGTAGTTACAGTCAGGCAGTGAACAACTGTTTTTTTCCCCGTTTGTTGTCGTTTGTGACTGATTGTTTCGCTCCTACATTCATTTTATTTTTGTTCTCAACTACCAACCGATTTTTCGTTCGTTGATAATGTGGTTGCGTGTTTCTTGGGCACCGAAATAATTGTTGAACAGTTTGAATGGCCAGCTGGCCGAGTTAGAGGTTTTATAAAGATCGTGAGTTGTAATGTGGTGAGTTAATGATTTTTGCATGGAGTAGAAGAACAGACGAACTGTGTTTAAGTGTGCAGTTTCTAAAGAAGGGAATTACTTAAGCCACCTGGTGATCAAAATTTCACTATGCTACAGCCAAAACAGTCTTATAACGTATAAGAATAGGCATACAGGTTGCAAAGAAAAGAATTAGTTATGCCAACTGGTGATCAAACGTTAGTATGCGCCAGTCAAAGCAGTCTTATAAGGTGAGAATAGTTCTTCCAAAGGCAGAGATAAGCAGAATTCGATATATTTGTTGGCTAGAACTTAAAAACGGTAAACAAGTTTTACTGTTTCTATCAAAGTTTACATTTTCGGTTTTGTTTCGTTTCAGAAACAAAAGATGACGAAACTTCCCATGATGCGACTGATAGTAGTCATATTTGTTGTTGGTCTTTGCACCACTGGAGCGTTTGCCGATCACGGTGAGCAAAAGTAAACCCTTCTGGATCCGGTAGTTTTTGTTACACCTTAACTCTTGTGAATTTAAAAACACTTTGTTACCAACATGATGACTCGGTAATATTAGCCGCATATTTTAGTTACAATCATAATTATTCATTCAGCAGGTTAGAAAATTATATAAAACAAAAACTGATGCACGCTAATGATTTTGTAATTTTGTTCCGAACCCGAAATTTGCCAGCAAAACAAATTTAAATTAATTCTCATGAGCTATTTTAGTCAGCCTACAGACTGAGCAGGGAAACTTTTTAACCGAATACGCCAAAAATCACTAGAGAATTTTCTTTAGGTTCACATTAAGTTAGTTTAAATATTACATTCTCCTTAGTTTTTGTAAGGTATAACAAAGTTATTTCAAATGTTTATTAGTTGAAAAAAGTGATTACAAAAATGTGTGAGTAAAAACAAGCACTTTAACAAAGCATTAGAATTTTACAAGACCTAAGTGCACAAACACTACACCCAACGTATCGGGAATATCATACTTCATTTTCATGATATGGTGTACTAGAAACAAGAACAAACATTTTAAAATTGCATCAAGTGCAAGGAAACTAAAAAAATTCAGGAAAAACTGCCCAATTCAAATACCCGTACTTGATGCAATTTTAAAGTGTTTTTATTTTCTTGAAACGAGCGGCATCATACGCTAGACTCTTTACTAGTGTTTACTTTATTGGCCACAAGAGTAAGAAGATTGAGTAAGTATTAACAAGCAAATAACATTATTTATTTATTTATTTTAGATATTTGTTCCCTTCCTAAAGCTGTAGGACCCTGCAAAGCAAGTATCCCCCGTTATTTTTACAACACTGTGACCAGAAAATGTGAATCATTCACGTACGGTGGATGTGACGGCAATGAAAACAATTTCGTATCAAAACACCAATGTAAAGCAGCATGTGTTAAAGACCGATCACTTACCCAAAATGGTAAGTCATTGCGGAAACGTTTTTAATTCGTTTTTGCTAATTTCACTGAGGAAATATATTTTCACTACACCATGGCCAAGCATTAACTGGCAGTGTTTTGTCCGGGTTTAATTTCTTGCGATCAAGTGTATGAGATTCCACGAGGAACCAAGCTGATTTATGCAACTGCTTAGTCACCGATTGAGCTGGTGCACTCAGCAATTCCTAAAATGAGCTAACTTCTCTTGGATTAGCTTCACTCAGTGGATCAACAGCACTAAGTGGGTGGTTGAACTTACTATGGCATCGAGGGATGATGGGCGATTATTTAAGTAATACAAAAAATGGTAACACCCAGTATATGCGTTACAAAGGCGTCTAAAATTGCTTACCGTAGTAAAACACAATATTTCTCGAAACGTCAACAATGCGCAACATTTTGCCATGCAGTGAGTTTTCTCCGCATTTTTCTGCAGTGAGTTTCCAGCAGTTCTGATGGAGCATTACAAGAGGTAAGTTTCAATACATACCACGAATCATACTTTTACGGAGGTGGACGACAACCTGGAATCTTCGCTTTGTTTCTTATAATTTCAATGAATTATTATTGAATTTATTTTAAATTAGTGATTTTTAATTCAAATTATTATTTACTAAAGAAAAGGCAGGTCTAGCCTTGGTGGTAAGGCATTCGTGTCCCATTACCTAATCCCCTCACCTTCCCTTGGCTAATCTGTATCATTATATGTTATTGTCTTCTGCTTTTAGTCTTCTGTACGCCGTAAGCGGCTGAGAAGACTATTGCAACGACTTTGTCCGTCCGTCCGTCCGTCTCTTTTTTCAACTTCGCAACAGTACCAGATATTGACGACCATTGTTTACAATGGCCATTGTTTAATAGACTGCTTCGACGTAACTAAATTAAATAATAACAGCTGTTGTAGTGCATGATAGAGGTGTGCGTCTCAACATTGGAAGTGGAGGAACTGTACAGAAGACCGGTGCGACTAGGCAGTCGCTGTAGCCGCTTGTTTAATTGAGGCTGGCTGTTAGCGATCTTAGGGTCCTTGCCAGACCTGTCGCTATCATGACAAAATTATTATTATTATTATTATTATAAAGTAGATGGTAAGATGGGATGGGGTATTTGATTCAAAGGGGGTTAGTATTTTTAAGTAGTGGGAAATGGTAAAAAAATGATTAAGAATGATTCGTTGTTAAAATTTGTTTCCTGTTTCTTAGGGAGGATGGCTGCGTTAATAAATTATTTGTGCTGGCTGCATCACACTTTTACTGCAGAATGTGTATTGGCGGTAAATTATATCAGCTTTTTATGAATATATTAATCAGAAAAAACCTTTATAATTTTCCAACGAGAATTAACCAATAGGAAGCCAGTAAATGGTGCTATTACCACTGAATTGTCTGGTGTCTTGAGCTCTGTTACGTACGCAAGTATGTCAAAATTAAATTTAGTAGCCTAATCCAATTTCTAAATAAATATGACGTACTTAATGGTCACGTTAGGCATGATTCGAATTCCAAGTAGAGCATGATTAGTCTGTGGTTACCATGGTCACAGAACGATCAGCCAATATATTCTTTCTGGCCAAGCACGATAGGCGTAATCGCCACTAACCTTCAAAGCGTGGCAGCAGAAACACGCACAGCAAGTAAAATTTTTAATGCGGTATTTAAATTAAACGTAAATGGGTGAAAATAAATTAAAGGCACATAACTCCCTCCGGTATATTTTAACGTTTTTCTCGATACATTACCGGAAATAGTTTTATATGAACTCATTTACCTTTTATTTGATCGTCTAAGGGTACGATCCCGATGACAAACGTGGCGCGTGTACGCTAGTAAGCTTCTTTTTTACCGCTCGGTCCGAGGAGTATCTCACTCCCGCCAGTAAGCTTCTCGGGCGTTCTTGGGCTACTTTTAACGGTGACGTCACGCGATGTTTACACGCCTAGTCTGTGACGTAGTGATTCTTCGTGCACTTCAAGTCACGTGACTTGCCGCTTTTGAGCAAAAGCCAAGTGAGATAATAGCTGCCTTTCTCGAGGTACGCAGCTTCAATCCCAGTTAACCTTGTTCTGAGCTTATCAGGAGAAATGGCGAGTGATGAACGCATTTACCTATTCCACCAAGTAGATTTGCTACCGAATCGGTAAAGGAAAGGACAAAACGAGAATTGGATTAACAATTAGGTTTATCCTATGTTTACCGCAAGAAACTAGGATTAAAGAATGGGTGGGGCAGGGGTGTCGGGATCCTGACATAGTGATGGACAAAACCGAAGGCGGAGAAGAAATTAAATTGCGGATTGAGTTTCAAACGTAAATTCTCGTAGCAGACATAAGGCCTAAGGAAAAAAAAACGTTTAGCTGCAGTACCAATTAAATTACAACTAGGGTCGGTCGGCAGAAGCTTTCTTTTTTTTTTTTGATGGTAAGCTGGTTCTGTACAGTAACGCCGTTTTTAATTCCCGCATAATGCTAAAACATTAAGTCACAAATTAGGCTACAAGGAAAAAAATAACGGTTAGGAGGAATAATGAGATCGGTCGCAGGGGCGTAAACTTACTGTCCGAAGAAAGGAGGGGCATAAATTCTTCCCCCCCCCCCAAAAAAAAAGCGATACATAATGACCGGTCCCTAAGCATGCCTCCTTGAAATCGCCAATAAATTAATATACATAACATAGTCGGCAACGATAGGACGTAAATTTCGACATCAACACATAATAAAGACCCCCAGAATCTTTTATTTGGTCAACTTTGTTCAAATAAAACTAACGTGTGGGTATTTTACCGCAGCAACAGACAGGAGACATTGATGATCATAACGTGCAGTCATCTGCGCCAGTGTTTGTTTACCTCTAGTCGCTCCATCTTTGCCTTTTAGCATTTGTACGATGTGTCGCATGGTGCGGCTCCGAAACATAGAGATAGAGAGAATATATACTGTTACGAAATGAGTATGATCTAGCGACGGATGTGACGTCATGCTTGTTTCACAGAGCAATGCGCGCCGCGGTCGTGTGAACTATATTTTAGCGCAGTTGACTTATGAGTAAAGCGGCCAGGACGGAGGGATTTATGTGCCTTTATTAGTTATTGTCGTAAAATTTAGCAATGTTTCGGATCACATTCTATTTTAAATCTATATTAAAGAACAATATTTTTATTTAAAAAAAAACGTACTTACTTTGGTTTGTGTGGCGTAACTGGTACTAATGTTCGTCATACCACAGTCATTAGCTTTAACTGTGACGTAGGTTACTTTCGACAAATTGATGTTGGATCGTTGGGGAAGCAAAACTACTTAGGAGACGGTTACTAGTCTCGTTCCAAATTCCACTCGTGCGTAATTTAAGTATCGACAAATATTCGCAACCCCTAGTTACATTCAGATGCCGATAGAAATACCTCACACAAGCACTCGGTATAGTTTCAGCTACGGACTATAACTTCGGGATGAGAACAATATTATCGATTACGTGAGAGGAGAGAGCCCTTGGTGCGCATTGCACACACGTGACATTTTCTTCTCCCTCTTTGTTGTCCGATCGTGACCAAAAAATTGTCTTTCCTACGAGAATTATCGTCTGGCCAATTTCTTACCACTCATCGTCTGTGACCACTGCACTGTGGCTGAGGTTGACGCTAATGACCTAGCTGTCGACGTGCCATTAAGCCTCAATTCACCCCACATCGTCTGCAACATTGCATAGAGTTTGCCAAAGTTGGCTTCTTCATTACTTTTACCTAAATGTAATGAAGTCTAGTGAATATTGCTAAGCCTTCGTATTCTCTTGTTGGGTTTGTCTTTGAGTACAATGTTGTGTACTTCGATCGTCGTTTATCTGACTGTTATAGCTCTCCCTTTGTTTTCTGTAAAACAAACGCTGGTCCTGATTTTGCTCTTTGTGTTTTTCTTCTTCAACGAGTTTTTCGGTTGAGTGGGAAGAAACTTTACGCCTCTTAAGTGTGAGTACCATGTTGCTACTAGCCGCTAATTTGAAGCTAGGCCTAGGTTACTCAACTTGCCTCCATCCTTAGTCCTGATGTTAAGTCACTAAACAACGGCAAAATTGGATTCCTCTGTTGACTTTACGAACTGCGACATGTCATATCCAATTGACCAGCGACTAAACACGCTATATTCAGCATTTTTTGGGATTTAGAAGTTCTAGGACTAACGAACTTTAGCCATTGTAGGCATAATTTTCTTTAGAGGAGCATTATTCGAACAAACATACTTGAAAGTAGGTGGAGAAGAGGGGAAAGAATCTTATCTTGACCCTTACGTTTTAAACCCCTATTGCTGAAATAAAACAGAAGACGCTAGACAGTAAAGGACCGCACTTCGTTGACTCCAAGCCTAATTAATTTACGAACATTGAATGCCAGTGTGACGATGCCGTAAAAAATGGCCTCAAGAAAGAGTAAGAAGGGTAGCATTATTCGAAGTGCATCTCGGTTCCCATGGGCACATCCTTTGAATTGTAGAGACCTGTGGGAGTCGTAAGCCACTCTCATCTACCTCACTTCCTTTACGTGATGGCATAGGCGTAATTTGTTTCGCAAAAATTGTCGTAGCAATGTCTTTTTGCAACGGGACCAACGTCTCAAAAAGCTCCTTTATTTCATTAAGCCTACAACGACAGGAAGCAGATGCCAGAGACACACCGAAGGAAGTCGTTCAAGATTAGTGCAAATGAACATGGATCAACCTATCAGACATGTGGACAGCTGACTAACCCAAAGCATCTCTAGAACCTAACCTTGTTTGATTCGCGAGCGTTCTATAATCCTCTACACCTTATGCAAAGACCCCTCTTCCAACCTAGGTGAAGAATTGCAGCAGGAGACGGTAAGCGAAATTATAAACGCCACCTATGCTGAACTTCGGCAAGCCTTCACAAAACTGATCGTATCACAACCCTCCTGCTAAGAGAAGTGTAGTGTAGCCAGAGTGATGGTTTCGTTCCCAACGGCCTTTGGTGAGACATGCCTTTCCTAGGTCAAAAGAAACTATCAACCTGTGAGATTGGCTATACGATCTCTTCTCTTGAGATCCGGATGAATCTAATCGTGTAACAATACCGTTATGGTTGGAATGACTGGAATTCTTCAGATGAGGGTTTGGTCCATAAACTATATGTGATCTTTTTAGCATTGTTCTGTTGGTTACATGGCGTAGTTGGATGGTGAACTCGCTTCTCTTACGCACAGGTATCAGCGGAAAAATATCTCAGGTCCCTTTGCCTCTTCACACATGGTATTGACAGTTACATACTTCCCGAGAAATACAATAAAAAACGTGAAAAAGTGTAAAAAATACAGGGAGTGAGACAAGTCTCATAAATGAAATATGTACAAAAAAAATTTATAAGTAAACATAAACGAGTACGCTACCAACTACGCCATGCACCTAACTAGTCTGTCGTGTAGTGCCGCTGAGTCTTCAAGTTGGGATCACTCGATGTCTCGTCAAGACTGAACTGGTTAATCGGATTTGATACCTATATAATTCTGCCCCTTCCCTTGCTTCATTGTCTATCTCAGTAGGAATGTTTCCAGTTTCCAGTGAAAATGTTTCCAGTTTCCAGTGAAAATGTTTCCAGTTTCCAGTGAAAATGTTTCCAGTTTCCAGTGAAAATGTTTCCAGTTTCCAATGAAAATGTTTCCATTTTCCAGTGAAAATATATCCAGTTTACAGTGAAAATGTTTCCAGTTTCCAGTGAGAATTTTTCCAGTTTCCAGTGGAAATTTTTCCAGCTCTTCCAGTAAAAGAGAAAACCAGCCTGAGGGGGATCCTAATCGATCATTGAGGACCATTGGGCTTAGTACCCGAACGGAATCTACGTTAGAGGAACTTCTCTACGATCCTTCTCTACGATCCTGTGACGCTGCAACTTTCGGATATCCTTCCAGAATTGCACAACTCGTCTGATAGAAGGGAAGAAACGCTCAATTCAATAAACGTTGTCATATTATTAGAATCCGGGTAAATTTCCGAGACCAAGACCCATTACCGCAAAATCGGCAAGTGCTCTCTACTCCACGGCGTGACAGAAAAGCAACAAGACGGCATACTCCTTCACCTCATATTACTCGACCTACAAGAGTTCTACTAAGAAGCGTCAGGTACAAGATGTAGTAAAAGTATTGTGAAAGTCCGGAAGGATGCAGGGATTACACCTAAACTGCAGGGCTTGCCCCTTTAGCTAGCGAACCTTAATCACTTGATCACCGTCGGTACATTATCGCTTTTGCCCACTCTAGTTTGTGATAAACACTGTTTCTCATGCTGTGTCTTGAACCCGAAATATTTTTTTGAAACTAACACGTCTAAACTTGTTGACCAAATACTAATCATATTTTCCCCTTAAAATGAGCAATATTAACACTTCTGTCTAACTGTATTTAATATCAATATTAATGTAATATTCACAAATAATACCTTGTCAAGCCACGGTCCTATGACAACTTACCATTTTTCTCTTACTTTTTTCAACTAATTGTTGAAAGTAAGGTATGTCCAAACTACGAGGGCAGCTGCAGAGGGCATGCAAGAACACGAGTGACCTTGGCCGCCTATTCCCCATTCGACAATTATTGTCCGTCCACTTTTTTGCTACTCATCGGCTGTAACAATAAATACAGTTTGCCGATGTTGGCATCTGCATTATTTAAAAAAAAAAGGAGTGATATCATATCAAAAACCAAAACTGGTAAAAGGGGCCGCCAAGTTCCGAATGGTTCGGACTTTCAAAGGAGTGATATCAATACACCAAAACATTCGCCAACTTAATCGCACGGAATAATATTTTGAACGTTAAATGAAAACTTGAAGGTTTTCATTTAACCTTCGAACTATTAAGCGGTGCGATTAAGTTGGCGAATGTTTTGGTGTGTTGATATCACTCCTTTGAAGGGTCGAACCATTCGGAACTTAGCGGCCCCTTTTGCCAGTTTTGTTTTTTGATGTTACTTTGACTTGTATGTATTGAAGCCTAATGAACATTGTTGAGCCGCCGTTTCTATTCTATTGTTGCACTTGTCTTACGAACTGCGACATGTATATAATTGACCAGAGACTAATCACGTTACTCTGCATTTCTTTGGATTTAGCAGTTCTACGAGTAGGCCAAACGAGTAGTCATGTTCTTTAGAGGAGAATTGTGCGATTGCACAAACTTGAGGCTAAACAGAACGGAAAGCCAAAGGCTTAACAAGTAATAGTTATTACCCTAGTTTTGCAACAATGACCCGGCAATAAGTTGTTTTAGAACGATCGAGGCTGTAACAATACGTCCGAGGGCGTAGCCCGAGATCGTTCTAAAACAACTTATTGTCATTGTTGCAAAATTTAGGTAATAACTGTCTTGTACCCCTAAGTAGTACGTCGGTATTCCTGAATTTATGCTACTGAAACACTTCCCAGAAAACAAGTTGTATAGCCTAACGGATTTGGGGATATCTCACTTATTTAGTGACGAAGATGACGAATTATTCTCGCAGCTACCCCTTGCATTGGGTGGAAGGGGAGGGGACGATCTCCGGAAGTTAGTCGTTTTTAAGAGATCTGCGTGAATTTGAAACATTTTTCAGCAAATAAGATACAATTTTCACACGTATTCGTTAAAAGATTTCTCCCCCAAAATTTTTTTTTTAACCAGTGCCTCCTAAAAAAAAAGGGGATACCCCAAAAGCCAGCATTTTTTTACGAAAGCGGCGAGAATTTGAAACGCATTCTTGTAACTCAGCGAGTTGCAAGATGAAATTTTCACATAAACTCATTTTAAATTAAAAGTAAAAAAAAAGTTTTTGGAGAAAAGCCGCTGAGGTGGGAGGGAGCGGGCAGGAGCCCAGGAAGCTAATATTTTTTTTAAAAGAAACTGGCCTGAATTTGAAACATGTTCCTTTAACTTAGCGATGCAATACGAATCAATATAAAATTTTTTTAAATGGTTAACGAGGGTTTCCTGAAGTGTGTGTGCTGTCTGTGTGTGGGGGGGGGGGCGCGGTAGCAGAGGTCCCGGAGGCTAGCGTGTTTTTTAAGAAATCACCGTGTTTCTGAACCGTTTTCCTCCAACTTCAGAAATGCAAATCATTTTAAATTTTCATTAAATATATTGGCTCAGCGTAACTAACATGCGTGGTACTTCAACAATGTTTTAATAATGATTATAATTTGGTCGATTGTTTAAAAGTAAGACGATAAGGATGAAAATACATTGATTTCAGTTGGCACTTATTACCA
>JAHWFP010111890.1:5873-17213 GCA_023313725.1 Lithobius niger
TCAGTATCGTGACGTTGTTCCATCCTGTTCATCAGACGTAACACAGTGATGAAAACCGGAAACGGTCAGATGTTTTGACTTTGTTCCATCCCGTCCATTATACATAACACGTTGATGAAAACCGGGACTTGAGTGAATTAAGCAACTATTTAACTCGCCACAAAATAAAATGCAAAGCCGAAGAAAATCCAAAGGTATGTTTAAAAAAAAGTACTACCTAGTTGATCTACTAGCAAACCACAAAACATTTTTAAAGTCTAAAAATTAAGCGGCGGTTGGGTAAGGAGGACAAACAGGGCAAGAAAAAAGAACTTTGATTTACCTCAACCCATCTAACTGTTTGTGATTTTGTGATTTGCCATCAACTAGTCGATTGTTTTTTTAAGCTCGTTGGCCTGTATTTCTTCGGCTTTACATTTTATGTTGCCACATGTTTAATAATAATTGCTTTAACTGACGCTGCTAAACTGTTACTACGTTTTATATTTATATTTTAGCATTTTTAATATTTATCTGTAGTTATCCCTCTTACCAGCAACACTAGGTAATTGCATTCGGAAATTCCTGGGATCTTTAACATGCCACAATCGACATGATCACGAGTCATCACAGGGCCCTTCACTTCCCGAAAGTGCCGGGGATTGCTAATCTAAGGCTCAGACCCGGGATCGATCTCGGTCACATGAAACAGCTGTCTCAACCATCGGGCCATCTTGCCCACTTCTCCCGGAATACAATGGTGACGAGTGGTAACAGTAAATTAAGCACTCCTTAAACACGTTACAAAATCAAATGCAACCCGGAAAAAAAGAGGTGCTAAAAAAATACAACCAAATACCTAACGATAAAACAAGTAAACAAAGCTGCTGTTTGATTTTTCCTGATGTATAGTAGACCAGTGGCAATAACGCCTTATTCTCTGCGGAACTTGGACCAGGAGCCAGTTGTTGAGATAGTTGCAAGGGACACTGGATATACGCGATTATAAAAAAATACAAAAAACATTAGCGTGTTGAGATATTAATTTTGAACCTCACGTGTTGAAGCTTTGCTACTCCAAGGAAAACGCTTTGATGACGTCAGTTGTGACGCCTCCCAAGCCTCAAATTACCATGATGTCATTTTGTAACAACCCATTGACAAATGAAGATTGATTGTTAGTGGTGATGATGATATTCGAGCAATTGTTGTCACAATATTATGGTATACAAATTGTATGCAATTCATGTACGTTACCAATTGTAATGGCTCGAGTACGCTTGGTCTTCAGCCCGGTGCTCCTAACAATGATTTGTACCCAAAATAGAATTATTCCGCCACGATCCTCTAAACCGCCCACCTGACCAGGTAATTTCGGCCAATTTAATTAGAATTATTTCCCTATTTATTAAGTCCCACAACCCAAACTTAAACTCAACCCAGATTAAACCTGTTACCTGTGGTTCACTGCAACCCCGAAGCAGCATGAACTGGTTTAAACCAATTCAATAGCCCCAATACTGTCGTAAATCCCATGAACCCCAAGTAAGTCTTGTATCCATGGCATTCCATTTTAGGGTCCTAAGCATAGGTAAGAACCACCCATGTAAGTCAGGCGAGGCTGAGCAGATTAACGCTCCTGACAAGTAATTAAAATATCACAAGAACTGAATCACGACTAATTACCTTGTTTTCCATCAGCATTGCCTAACTCAGATGTCCTTCTAACCCGTTGGCAGACCCCACTAAATAACCGTCATGATAGTCCCTTAACTGTGGTGTCGCGTAGGAAAACCGTAGTTACGTACCCAGAAATCTCCACAAGTGCAGTTTGTCAAGCCATTGCTGTGAGAGCGGATTCTTGGACCTAAAAATGGTCAATTTTTTGGAATTTGTTGGCAGCTGTTGTAATTTTTAGCAATAGGAATCTTTTTTTTTTTTTACTAGTTCGATTTACAACCGTAATAAATGTTTCGAAGTGCAAGGGATTGGACAAAACAAAATTTTTTAAGCCTAAGAAAAAATCCGCTCTCACAGAATTAGATTGACTAAAAATTGGGTTCAGATTCGGGCGCCGCAGCTATCAGGGTTCCCACCAAAATACCGAAATAATTTCCCTTAGTTTTCCAGGTTTTCCAGAGTAGTTGAGGTAAATTTCCAGGACATTTCAACACAGAAATGCGAAGATAAATTTTATTTTACACACAATGTCTTAACAAAATATGTTTAATGTACTCAGGACTAGGCCTAAAAGTGTGGCTTTGTTTTCCCCCCTCAGTTTTCCAGGTTCGTTTGTGAAATATCTGAGAATTCCCCGAGTTTTTCCTAATTTTCAAATGTAGTTTAAATTCCCTGAGTTTTTACACGTTTTCCAGGTTTGTGGGTACCCTGCTAAGGAGTTTTATTGCTACTTTCCATACGTATGACGCAGCTGTGTCTCTTAAGCTGCTATTGTTTATATATTTCTGTTTTTGCATTTTTATATTATGGAAATTGATTATTCGTCTGAAAACCACCCAGCTTTACAGTTTTTTTTTATTACACCATGATTTTAAGTAGCCATCCTTAACGACATACGAGAGTTGTAAAGTCTGTTTCCGGTATGGTGGAGAATTTAAATGGCGGCGTTCTTGCACCTTAATGATACGAAGAAAGAACCTATTATTTCGGATGGGGCGATCGACAATTACCCATTTGCCAAAACAAAGCCTCGTTCGTTCGACAATCGGCAACACTCGACAAAAGAAAGAAATGTAAGTGCGATTCTCAAGATTTAACGACCTAAGACGCTGCATTTTTAAGTACAGCCGGGGCAATCCACACTAATGACCACTACGGCGCATGGCTAGTATCACGCGTCATTTCCCAGGTGGCGCTGCGCGAGTCCGTGGGAAGGTACCCGCTGTTGCCGCCAGACTGGTCAAACTGCGGGCCAAAAACAAGGTGTAGCCGCCATTGCTTATGGCTCAGCGAAATGGGATAATCCTGTCCTGCGGTTACCTAATGGAGACGCCAACTTCCTAGACGGCAGTTTATGACGATCGGCGGCTTGACTGACGCCATGTTTGTTGAGTGAAGAATGCAGAGCGACGCGCCGCCTCTCAGCGCCATCTGCTGACTAAAACGGTACACCATGAAGAAAAAAGAACGGCGCTTCCAACCATGGATGTATTTTTTTCTTCTTTTTTTTTCTTCTTTCTTTATGTGTTTTTTTTTAACGTATTTTTCGCTTAATCATCACGCAGGCTTCGAAACCTGAGTTTGGCTTTAAGGTGCTATCGTAAATCATATTAATTAGAGGAGAACGGGCCGTGTTTAATTTCCCTTCGTTGTTGTTTTAATTTTGTTAATCAGCGTTGAGAGGAGGATTCTGTGACGTCACCCTAAAGATGGCTGCGCTGCGACGCTTCTTGAGAGTGCTTCATCTAGGACGATGTATGGTAAACCGGACGAGCAGATTCACGATTTAAAGCGCAGCCATCTGTGGTACGTCCGCTTTGAGATTATGGGATAGCAGCCGTCATGGTGAGCAAATTCAGTTGCAGTAAGTCTAAAATGTTGGAGAACCTGAAGTCCGACGAGTAGGGTAAAACACGCAGAGCTATACAGTTAAACTGTAATAGTGTGAGCAAAATTTATCGTAACACAAGCAAAAGACTAAGTTTTCAATAGCTGTTCGATTTTATAAATTGATGTATGCATCGTTTTTAAGATTTACAGCGCTTTCATGTTTGTGGCAACTTGCCTGTAATGCATGCGTTGTCTTCGTCACACACCACAGGAGTGATGACGAATTATAGGATGTGTATCTCACGAATCTCATTCAGGCGAGAACGGTGGGCACTATAAGTGCCGCCATGGTTCTTCTGGTTTTAGTCTTCTGTACAGCCGTACCGCGGCTGAGAAGACTATTGCAACGACTTTGTCCGTCCGTCCGTCCATCGCTTTTTTCAACTTCGCAACGGTACCTAATAGACACGACCACTGTTTACAACGTTTGATTCAGTGTGACAAGTTAGATAAATAACATGGCAAATTAAAACACCGTTATTTCCTTATAGCTAGTAGAATTCTTCGACGTAATTAAATTAAATAATAACGTTTGATTGTCGAACTGAAATCCTAAGATAACACGCAATAAAAACGAATGGGTTTTGGCTTCGTTTAAAATAGCCTCGTCGCATTGTTGCATGAATGAATAGACTTACCGTCGAACCAAACTCTCCATTAGGCCTATCTGTTTACGAAATTAAACAGATTTTAAAAAGTTAGGCTAAAAAAAATGGAAATTAGGCCTAAAATCATGTTACCACGGCAACAACAAGTTGCTACAAGTCGCTGTTGGCTTCATCAATAGCGTCTCTCTCGTCACTTCCCTACTACCACTGATCTATATAGGCTACGTTGCACGTTACGTTGTAACTGTGTGCCCGAAGGCGTACCGTTGCAAAAATGAATATCCATACTAACAATCCAATTCCCCGTTAGCTGCTACTTACGAAATTAAAACTGCCGGTTAAAATTAGGCCTAAAGGTGACAATTACGCCTAAAATGTAAAATAGGCGTAAACGCTAACACATTTTTAACCGGAAGTTGTCATGGTTAATGCTTCTAGATTAGTATAATAGAGATAGCTATTGGTGCGTGATAGGTGAGCGCCTCAACATTGGAAGTGGAGGCACTGTACAGAAGACCGGTGCGACTAGGCAGTTCCTTTTAATTGCTATTTTAATCTGAAATTGCTCTTATGCTTTTTATAGAGCGTTGCAATAATTTTGTAAGTAAAATAAATAAATAAATAAATAAATAGCTTGTAGGATTGGCCTCTCACGAATCTCATTCAGACGAGAACAGGAAGTTAGCAAGCGCCATGTTGGCGTTACCGGCGTCGGCCAAGGAATGCTGATTTCTAAGGTTTGGAATGCATTGTTTCCTGTACAGTTGCGACCCCCTGGTTTCAGTTGCAAAATATGTCGTCGTTTTAAATGTTTTTTTTTTGTTTTTTTTTGTAGTTCTGGATTCAAGTTTTTTTTTTGGACATCAAAGTTTGTTGAGGTAAACTTTCTTTCCGGTAAGTTTGACTGATCGTATACTTTGACGTCATGAACAGTTTTGAAACCAGTCTTTCGCGTTTTCGAGGGTCAAAATAAACCAAGTCACGTAATAAAAATGGGTACTCGAAGCGCAATTTAATCATTTTTCATTTGGCGCTACTCGCATCTTTGTAGTTGCCTTAGTTCAGGAGGAGTAGAGATACACGCTAACATAAAAACACGCATGCGCGTAATGTAGATTTTTGTGCATTTTCTAAGTTTGCGTTTTAACGAGAATTCACCAAACCAAGCTACTTAAAAAAAAAAAAAGCCAAAGTACGATAGGCAGAAAAAGTAATTCTGGGGCAGGGAAAGTAATTTTACCTTCAGGCCCAGAGTGATCGGGTGTTGCCCATACCCAACTCTCTTAAACCTGTCAAATCTTGGTACGTTTAAAGGCACATTCCGCCTGCCTTATAACATTCCGTCTGCCTTATAACAGCCACGCGCAGATCGCCTCCATACATGTTGCCATCGCCAAGGTCAACTGAAATAGTAGCTACCATCTCAGTTGGCTTTGGTAATAGTACACGAAACAACATCAAGTTAAAGATTGTGTCGTTACAAACCGGGACGATTATCGTATTTAACATCACAATTTATAATTTTCTAGGCTAGTATATTATAATTTTTCTTCGGCGATCTATTGGCATAATTAGTTTCAATTTTTACCACATTAGACTTTTAGATTTTTTATCTCATGGTAATTATTGGCAAACGATTAAAATTAATAGCCCACATGCGCACACACAGATGAAACTTCAAGGTTATTATAGGCGCGCAAAGGATCATATACTTGCAGGATACAGTAAAATACAGTTCCCCATTATTCAACAGAAAAATATTCTAGACGCCACATTTTAAAACGGATTTTTAGCAAGGGAAAAACTAACAGTAAGTAAATAAACCTTTGGGACCGTACTTGATGTGGAGGATCGAGAAAAATGGCGTTGGGAGGAATGTACCTTTAATAATTTTCCATTAAACATTATTTCGTATAAAATTAGAGGCTTGGTATAGAAGCAATCTGTTAACTATCTGTTCTCTGGTCCTATAACAGGTTGCACAGATAGCCGTGGCTTGCAATTACCGAGGCTAGTATTCGATCAATGTGAAACAGCGTTTTAGGGTAAAGAAATATGTTCCTAGTGAGCAGCGTCAAGCGACGTCATATCGGCTACAAGAGAGATACCTGCAAGGGGCACGAGATTGAAATGGTGGGTTAAACAACGGCACTTCTACTCAAGCCAGTGCTTTGAGAGCGGTTTTCGTTTATGCTTAAAACACCGTTGTTTTCGCCAAACCCTTATGCCACGAGGTTGTAATCGGAAAATAAAGATTCCACTTGCTTAAAAATGTCAGCAACAGCCAACAAATCGACAAAAATCGCGCGTTTTAAGCCTAATCCAGTCTAATAGCATCGGCTTCGGTAAGACGCTCTTTTTTTTCTTCACCAGTGCACCTTGCAGGGAACCTAGTTACTGGCTCCACCATAAGGTTATACACAATAATACTATGTCGTGTCACTGCCGTATACAGCAGTGACACGACGTAGTATTATTGTACATAACTCTATGCTGGAGCCTTAATGGGTTAGCTGCAAGGGGCACTGCAGAGAGAAACAGAAGGGCGTCATACTGAAGCCGATGCTGTGAAGAGTGATTTCTTAGACCTAAAACGTGCGATTTTTGTTGTTAGAGAAAACAACGTTATTTTAAGCCTAAGAAATCCGCTCTGCCGTTGTTTTTCCCTCCATTTTTATGTAGTGCACCTTGTAGTTATGCCCTCCAAAACCCATACTGGTGCCAATTTGGTGCCAATATGGCGGCAAATGTCACTGCTCTATACGCTGAGGGATGTAGAATTAAACGAACACGTCCAGAAGCATTGGAATTGTGGAACAATGAACTATGCGGTCGAATTTAAAAGTTACGAAAGACGGTAATGCTTATATCTCTCTCATAATATATCGGACGACTTAAAATTTAGACTAGTTCTTTTTTTTTTTTTTTAGTCCTCATTGCTTTACTTGACACACAAAACAGTAAAATGTTGAAAAATCTTCTTTATAGCCGAAGATCGAGTCGTTGCATGAAATAAAACAACTTTTTTCGACGAATTGCCCAACAAACGTTTAAGGCACCACCAGCAGACACGAGTGACAAAAACAGGAGTGGCTTAATCAAACGTGAGAAAAAAAAACACCATGTAGACTCAACCAGTTTTAGATAACAAGTCGTCAATTAGAATTTTTTATGTAAAAGCTAAAAAAAAAAACAACAACTGATGAGATAATCTGCAATGATTTACAGATATCTCTAAAGAATTTAGTAAAAATCCCCAATTCGGACAATTTTCACATAGAGTTCATTAAATCATTTAGTGGTATTTAGAGATACTGCTAATAAAAATCGAAAGTATTTAATAACATTTCTAAGTGAACAATTTTCTCATGGATATCTCTAAATCATTTAGCAGTACCTCGACATGATTTGAAGATACTACTAGATAGAAATTAAAGACATTTAGTGATATTTAGAATATTTCCAACCATTTTGGTAGACCTTTAATGATGTAGATTGATTTTTGCTAGAAATAATCTTTTAATCATTTAGTGAGAGCTTGAAACTATTTAGCGATACATCTAAACGGAGTGATATCTCTAAATGATTTAGAGACGTCACTAAATGGTATCATCTATAGCGACCATATATCTCCAAAGAATTGAGAGAGATCTATAAGTGATTTGGAGATATGGCTAAATGATTCGAAGATATATGATATCCCTAAATCGTTTAGATATATCCAAATAATCTAGACAGATATCCATATCTCCAAATGATTTAGAAATATTGCTGAACGGTGTAGAGATAATTGCATATGCTTAAAGCTATCCCTAAAGCATTTAATGATAGCTCTAAATGAATTCAGATATTTCTAAGTATTTTGAGATATTGCTAATTGTTTTGATAGGCCTCTATCGCTAAATCATTTAGAGATATGGCTAAATTACTTAAAGATATCTTTAGATCATTGCTTATATATATAATTACTTATTATTTAATAGAATGGAATACCAGATGTGGTCTTTCGAAGTTAATGTACCATTACGAAAAAAAAAATACCCTTCCTTTATCATTGGTACCAGTTTTTTCAACCCATGCGGTAAACACGGATTTAATTAAAATATGAAGCATGAAGAACCAGGCTAGTGCATTTTTCTCAGTAATACATAACGCATCATAGCTCAGATAACTAATTCGCGAAAGAGCTAGTGATATCCCAGTTCGGAATATTTTTTTGACCCATAATGAAATTGAAGAATTGGTTATTGTTATTACTTTTTTTGTGGGGGGAAGTGTTGATGTGGTCGAAAAGAGAGAATCATTAAGTGCTAAACAAACAAACAAACAAAACACCGTTTCGGGAATTTCAATTCCCATCATCATCCCGTTGCTAAATGTGTCTTTCGCCCATTTTTATAGAGCATTTCAATTAAACTACAGTGCTTTATAGTTATACACATGTTTGTAACACTGCAGAAACGCAATGCAAAAACGAACAGCACAGTTGTGGTGCCATACTTTTAGTTTTTGGTTGTTAGGTTTTGTCTCAAATTTTGTCAACTGCTTGTTGATTGTCCCGTAAGGGGCAGTCGAGTTTCTTCCTCTTAATAAATTTAAATGTGACTTTGTCATTTTAGGAATTTTTTTGTATTCCTTTTGATTATGAGGTTAGATAAACTACAAAAGTCCAAGTTTTAATTAAATTCCTACATGCACTTTTTGCCTGATATTAAGATTACGAACTCAAGTGATTTTAAATAAATTTCTAAATTCTTACATTTCGCATGGTGTAGTAATTACACTCCCACCCCATCCCTAAGGTGACTCAGACAGCAAGCGTCATGCCTTCAGTTGAGCCGCCATAATAAAAAATTGCCAAGCTTGGTAAAATACATGCAAAGTGCTCCAAGCTCTGGAATTTTTTCTTGGCTTTCCGATAAAAATTGCTCTCAGAACACCCCTCCAATTTAAGGGAAAGCAGGCCCGGACTGGGAGGCCCTGAGGCCCAAGTGCCATGACGTTTTAAAGAGGTCCTTAAACACAATCCCGGTTGACGGGATTTGAAATTATAATTGTGCAAGCCTAGTCTTGGCATTTTAAGAGGGCCCATCCAGGAAATTTCAACGAAAAAAACTATTCGACAACTTAGAGTTTTATTTCTTATAAGTTTTTTTTTGTTTATCTTGTTTATTTTAATTCATACTGGTGAATTATAGGTTAGGTTATAATTTATAGTACGTAACAAACTAGTTACTTTTGCTGACTCCTTTTTACTATAACTTTCATTAGACAGTTGGCACACACAGAAATTTTGTTGGGGGGGGGGTGGAGTGGGAGGATTGACTTTCACGTGGTCCAAGAATTTTCAACTGATGGGTCTACGAGTAGGGGTGTGCTGTAAGTCCCTTGCAACCCTGCAAAACTTTCAGTAGTTTTAACGACGCTGAAACGTTAAAAAAAATTCAATTTCAGTTAAAATAAATACCCCATTTGTTTAGTTTTACCGAATGTTAAAACTGGGGGTGGGGGGGGGGCCGGGTAGCGTAGGACACTGTCATCAAATGATCGCTAAGTAAGGAAAACCCAAGAACACGATATTGAAAATCACTCCCTTATATAGCTTAGATTCGGTAAGCCTCTTTATTGTGGAATTGTATTTCACTGAGATGACGTTACTGGGATTTGAAACAGTGTTACTCAGACGGGGGCCCCCCCCCCCGTACCAACTGAGCCCTCTCTCCAAGGCGATGATAAAGATTTGGCGAACCCGCTTGAAAAGTTAGGCTACGCACAGTTGTGGCCAGGACAAGACAAAACAAATATTGGTGCCATTATTAAAGGGACATAAAGCCTTCCGGTATTTCGTGCGATCCGTTGAGACTAGCGTTGCAACTTTTGCACAGGTTAGAGTTAATGTCGCAAAATCATCTCACACAAAAGAAAAGACAAGAAAATGAACGTGTTGACAACATTTACACACGTTTGAACTAATGTCGCAAAACTGAGTCATGCAGGAAAGCCAACATGGATGCATGTACCTTTAACGGAAACGCGGGAAAAAAAAGCAACGGCTCTGATATTTAGTTAATTGTGCAGTATATGCACAAATAGCTGCATGACATATACATTGGGGTCGCTGACCATGGTGATCCGGAATCACCCAGTGAGCCAGAACGACTCGATCCAATCTTATTAAACGACAACTAACAGAATATGAATAATTTACAAAAAATAAAAGTAATGTTTTATTAGTGTCAGCTTGGCATTAGATTGTTCATGACCTAGTTATTTACATATTTTGACTATGTTGTTTATATTTTTATCGTACAAATTACACCTACTTTACAAACAACAAAAAATGTGTTAAAATACACCCACTGCGCTTCTGTGAGTCCATTCTCAAAATTCCTCAAAAATCCTGGAATTATCCTATATTTATCAAAGAAAGCTTGTATGCGAATTGTGAGAGTAGTTCATGGTAAAATCAATACGGATGCAAACCTATTTACGTTGCCTTTTGGACTTATATGTCAGACGACCTGAGTGGGGAATCGAACCCAGCACCTTTGAAATCAAAGGGCAAGGTCCTACCACTGGGCCAGACTGACTCGCTGGCTCAGCGGTAGCACCTTGGTCTTTGATTTCAAATGTCGTGGGTTCGATTCCCCGCTCAGGCAGTCTGACATACAAGTCCAAAAGGCAACGTAAATAGGTTTGCATCCGTATTTATTAAACCAATTTCGAGCCCATTGGCTTTCCGTCCCGTTTAGTTCATTGCAGCCAAACAATCCTGCATTTTGGAAATTTATTTGTTTGGCTGCTTTGAACTACTCGCACGGCTTGCGTAGTACAACCTTTCTATGATAAATTTAGAATAATTCCATGACTTTGGAGGAATTTGGAGAATAGACTGGACAAACATAGTGGTTGTATTTGCATGATCAAAGAGGTCATACGAAAAATATGTAACGCCATTTAAGGCCAGTTGACCCCTTCCCATTGTCCCCCAAGAGTATGCCACACTGCCCCCCCCCCCCCCAAAAAAAATAATAATAATAAAGAATAAATAAAAACAAGAAAACAACGTATAATAAAATATGAACTTTAGTTTGGGATTCAATTCTCTCCCAGCCTTTGCCGTATTCCGGAATTTCTTTAAGAATGGGGGGGGGGGGGGGGGGGGGGGGGGGGGGGGGGGGGG
>JAHWFP010111890.1:17313-41098 GCA_023313725.1 Lithobius niger
TGACGTCACATTTGTGATAATAACCCTTACACCCCCCCCCCCCCCATATCACGATATGTCACACTGAACTAATCCCCCCCATTGTGAGCGTACTTAATGACGTTTAGTAAACAAACTAAAATACAATGATTACCCAACCGCAGCAATTCTCAAAGCGTTTACCGAAACCTACGGTGAGAACCATAGCAACCATTTTGCCTTGGCTTGTTTGTGTATCTCCCGCCATCTAGGGAGTTTAAACGTAAACGAAACAAGGCCAGCAGCGTGGAGCGAAAGTTTCGGTTACGGAATCAAGGGTTTTGTATCGGTTTCGATCGTTGGTAACGCCGACTTGGGGACGTCGCGACATCTATCGGTAGGATACAAAAGTAATGTATCGCCCGCGCACGCGAAGTTTCGGTTACGAAATCAAAAATGCTGACATGAGGAAGTGGCGAAATCTATTGGTAGAATTCAGAATTAATGCGTCGCCCCAAAAGTCGTTAGCGCGTTCGGGAAGGTTGGGCTTGAGGTGAGAGGGGGTGGGCAGGGAGAGCACGCAGTAGAGTTTTTTTTATTTTGGGGGAGGAAGGGGCCGGCGGGGGAAACCAATAAATTTAAAAATTAAAATTGGGTCCAAGAAATGCAGCTAAAGCGTCAAAGAAATAACTTATTTTCAGGTATTTTAATGCGTTTGAAGGACATTTTTCAAACCACAATGCACATTTTTTATTTTAAAATTAAAATAAATGCCTTGTTTGTTAATCACCAAATTGCTTTGTTTGGACACACGCTAGTGTATCTCCGCCAAGATTCAACGACAGCATTGACTTCCATCATCTTATCCAGACAAAGTATACAGACAGGGTGGTCCACAAAAAAGCTGACGACCTAGCATTTATTTTTTAAGTCCAACTTTTCTAGTTAGCACCCCTCAGAACCAGGAGAGGACAGAAATCAAAGCTAATGAAACGGAAGATTTCTGTCCTCTCCTGGTTCTGAGGGGCGCTAACTAAAAAAGTAGGACTTAAAAAATCTTGGGTCGTCCGTTTTTTGTGGTAACCCTGTATACGAACATGGCGACCGCTGGACACTAGTGTCTTTTACAGCTATGGCACTGCAGTTTGGCGTTTTTAGGCATCAGAGAAAAAATAACAACGTGACCGAAAAGGCTGAAACTTAATTCATTGACCGGGTGACTTTGGTCACCTGCGAACATAAAAGTCACGATTAACGTATTCATGTCGAAAGAAATGTGTGAATAACGTTGAAATTAGCGTAATTATTAGTGAGTAATTTTTGGCTATGAAAAAAGCAGAAATAAGCAGATAGCTGTAGTTTAACCGTGGGACATGCCTTTTGAAAATTTGGGGGTTAAGAGAAGCATAAATTCAAACTTACCAAACAATCCTAACACTATCTTAAGTGGGAAAGGTAGGCCTACAGCATTTTGTTTGTTTTGTTTTATGGAGAGGGAACCTAAAATGGGTTATCTGTCTCAACCGCGATGAGAGGGACAATTTAGCTGGAGAAATCCAAGCGGAAAACTCAGATGTTTGGCATGCCACAATCGACACGAGCACGAGATCCCACAGGGCCCACAGCATTTTGTTGTTGCTATTTTTAGTTTTCTGCACAGCCGTACCGGCTGAGAAGACTATACGTCAGTCACACAACGTTGTATTATTGTATATAACTCTATGCTGGAGCCAGTAACTGGGATAGCTGCATGGGTCACTGGAGGGGGAAAAGAAGGGCGTCTTACTGAAGACAATGCTGTTAAGAGTGGATTTCTTAGGCCTATAACGCGCGATTTTTGTCGATTTGTTGGCAGTTGCTGACATTTTTAAGCAAGTGGAATCTTTATTTTCCAATTACAACCTAGCAGCATAAGGCATTGGAGAAAACAACGTTTTTTTAAGCCTACGAAATCCTCTCTCAAAGCACTGCCTTGCCTAGAAGTGCCGTTGTTTAACCCTCCATTTTAATCTAGTGCCCCTTGCAGCTATCTCTCTTCCAGCCAATATGACGTCGCATGACGCTGCTCTATTGCAACGATATTGTCCCTCCGTCCGTCCGTCACGTTTTCCAACTTCGGAACGGTACCAGACAGAGACGACCACGGTTTACAACGTTAGATTCAGTGTCAAACGTTAGTTTAAAAACACGGCAAACTAAAACATCGTTACTTCTTATCGCTGATAGGCTTCCATGACGTAACTAAATGAAATAATAACATTTGATCGTCGAATTGAAATCATAAGAATAACGCGCAGACGGTAAAAACAAAAGGATTTTAGCTTCGTTTAAAGTCTCGTCGCATTGTTGCGTGAATAAATAAGCTTACCGTCGAACCAAATTCTCCATTAGGCCTATCTGCTACTTAACGAAATTAAAACTGCAGTTAAAAAAAAATTAGGCCTAAAACCTAAAAATTAGGCCTGAAATCACGTTACCAGGGCAACGTCAAGTTACTACGAATCGCTGCTGGCTTCATCAACAACACTATATTAAGGCTCCGTTTCTACATTGCGTCTCTCCCGTCACATCCCTTCCACTGATCTATATACGTTGCGCATGACGTCATAACACTGTAACTATGTTCCTGGAGGTGCAGCATGTTGCAAAAATGAATAGATAAATGCAAAAATTAAAACTGCAGGTAAAAATTAGGCCTAAAGGCTGACAATTACGCCAAAAATGTAAAATCGGCCTTAAAGCTAACACATTTCAACGGGCGTCAATTGTGTTGGTTACTGATTTTTAGATCACGTATATAATAGAGATCGCTGTTGCAGTACGTGCTGTGTGCGCCTCAACACTGGAAGTGGTGACACTGTACAGAAGACCGGTTGTGAATAGTAGTCGCTGCAGCCGCTTGTTATTTAACGGCGGGACTATATTGCGTTTTGTTTTTCCTTTTTTTATATATATATATATATAATTGTAGGAAGCACGAACCCAAAGTGGGTAGTATTATCGTAGTGTTATTGCGTTCGTTTTGTTATTGCTGTTTTCTCTTTTTGGGAGCAAGAACCCAAACTGGGTTATCTGTCTGCCCCACGATGATAAGAGGAACAGTTTAGCTGGAAAGCCAAGCGGAAAGCCCAGGATCTTTGACATACCACAATCGATGAACACGAAGCACAACAATACCACCACAACGAACAACATATTTGGCTTCTTGCAACAATGAACACGAAGTCGTGAGTAAGCAGCACAACAACAACAACAACAACAACAACAACAACAACAACAACAACAACAGCACGAATGAAGAATTGTTCCGTGATTGATTGATTAGTTTATTGAGCCCAAAAGGTCATATACTATTCTAACTTAGGCAACTTAACCTAAACCATCACCACATATTCAACCCCTTAAACCTCCAGCTAAGATGGCCCATACACCTGCACATCTTCTGCTTGTACCATATGACCAATATGACACCCAGAAAATTGTTGCTTTTTCCACTGCTAAATAGTGAGAGTCCGATGGACTTCTCGACGAAGACACACGCGTAAAACTACTAATAAAAACCTACTAAACGCAAAAGAAAGAAAAAACGGACCGTAAAACATCTTCAACAATTGTTTATTCCCCATCCCTGATTTATTCGGTTCGCAACTGACGAACAATCGTTAATTATTCACCGCGAAAAAAACAGTGTTTTAAATAAAATGCCGTTTAGACGCCAAATGCAAAAGACAGACAAATAATACAACTTTTTTACGCTGGTTTCGTCCATTTTTTTTCTTCTTTTTTGCTTTCGTCCTTTTTCATTTTGCTTTCGTCCATTGTTGTATTCGAAACCAACGTAATAAACCTGTACAAAAAAAAAAAACCTTCTCAGAAAGAAATGTTAAAAGGAAGACCGTGTATTTTCTATTTTTCACAAAAGGTACCCGTACAAGGTGGGGTATGTCACACCAGTGAAATTCTGGGCACGACACAACACTTGATGATAACAACCTTCAATTCAATAACTGATTCGTGCCCATATTTTATACGTAGCGTAATTGTTAGATGTCGTGCATTTCCCAGATTGTACAGCTGGATACTTTTTTCGGAATGGAAAACTCTTCGGCTTACTCACAATATTTCCTTTTTTCGGAATGGAAAACTCTTCGGCTTACTCACAATATTTCCTTATTTCTGAGCAGTTGAAAGTTGAAAAGGAGCGGAAAATCCAACGGTAACTGTGATACCAGCCCCTAGTAAAACGGGAGTAGCTCGTTCCTCACAGTCGTAGACCCTTTACACTACCTTCTAATCTAATTGGTGTCATCCACCTGAATTAGAAACGACGCAGCAGCAGTTGAAAGTTGTAAGTTGACGAAGTAAAACATCTTGTACCATTAAATTACCAAAAAAAATGGCCGAAAATGGCCTAAAATCCATTTTTCCCGAAAACCATAAGCGATATGAAAAAAAATGCATGGGAGTGACATTATAGATTTACATTATTGCAGACAACTTTTATCTCAACCGTTTTTGTGTAATCAGCCAAATAAATGGCAAAAATGTGCACCATTTTGGCCGCCATCTTTAATGCCTAATACATTAAATGCTTATTCCCAAGGTGGCAAATGTGGAAAACTATTCCTTGGAATGTATACAACAACTCCCAAGTGAAAAATAAAAGTTGGCAAATTTTCCACAGTACCCCTAAATTTTCTACAACTGCTCCCTGAATAATTCTTAAGAAATGTGTATATTTTTATACACCAAGATGAGTAGTTTGAAAGAAATAGTTTGCCGACATGCAAATTTGGAAAAAATGATGACTTTTTGAAATATTTATTATAACTGTTGACTTTAAGTTATGCTTAAGCCCCTTACTGACCACTTTTTCCCATTCCTAAGTGTCAATCCTCTTTCTAAACATGTTAAGGAATCTTTTGGTGAAAGAATTTTACGGGTACTCAAATTTAGGTAAGTTGGTGACTTTTAATCGATATTAATTGATTCTTAATCGATTTATTGACTTGAAAGTTGCATTCTTAAGCACCGTCCATTTTTTTTTATACAGCAAGACGAGTTGTTTAGAAGAAAAAATTTGCCGGCACGCGAACTTAGTTAAAACGGTGACTTTTCTAAATGTTTAAGATGACCTTTGACCCATCAGGACTGGTTGCGCAGCTTAAGAATTGCATTTTTGTTCTCAGTTGGGTACTGCCTACACATCAAGTACCTCAAACCTTTCCGACTCAAAATTAGGATAAAACTGCCAGTAGCTCCCAGTATGTCAGCTTTTTATAACAGTTTTGGTTCTGGGTGGATTGAAATATCGTCAGTTGCTGTTTCAAAATGCATTTTTATTTCACCACTTTTATTTAAATTCCAATTTTCATCTGTAGGCTATTAACGGTTGGTTTTTTAATTTAGATTTGTAGAGAGAGTTTCCTGTCGGCAATACATAATGAAGTCGTAATCGTAATCTTTCTCGAAGTGTGTAAAATTCAGTGTGAAACGAATAATCATTCTGTTAGTAAAGCTTCGTGCGTAAAAACACAAAAGAAATTCTCATATAGTGTAGGGGTTTTTCGTACGTGTGGGAGCCGCCCCAATGCCAACCCCACAGTTAAGGGACTTGCTTGAAAATGTGCCGTGGTGCCTGCCAAGGGTTGCGGGAATTCCAAATTAACCTTAACCGATGGAACAAGGCTGGTAGTCGTGGTTCAGTTTTGGTGTTAGTTTAATGTTAAATATGAGCGATCGTGTGCTCAAGCTTGCCTGAAGTTCAAGGGCGACACTAACCTTGGCTTAAGGCCTTAAATGGAATGTCAACGGCATTAGGCTTACTTGGGAAAATTTGGATTAGTTAGTTTCGGGCTATTTCATACGATTACTGCTAAACTAAGTAGCTACGGGGTTGCAGTGCTGAACTAGCAACTGGGTTGGTCTGGTTTGAATTTAAGTTCGGGGTTTGGGGAAATTGGGAAAAATTCTAATTATAGGGCCGAAATTACCTTTGGATGCGGAGAGTTGGAGGCGGAATGGAATTTTAGGTTAATACCTAATTGTTGGGAGCACCCGGCGGAAGACCAAGCGAGCTCGAGCCGTTACAATTGATGTCAAGCATTATGTAGGCTACGGACAAATCATAGCTATGTATTGTTACAACACTTGATCAAATAGGATTATTTCAACTATACAATGAGTATTAATTTTGGAGTGACAATGGCCCATTACAATTTGACGTCATGTGGACTTCGGACTTGGCAGATTTCACAAATGACGTCATCAGCGTAACCTTGCTGGGGTGGTACAATTCCAACGTTGAATTGCGGAATTAAGCTCGCAACAATAGTTTTATGTCTGTATCAATAACGTCAGAATCCTTTATTGGAATTCTGTTAAGGTTCACATAGATTTTTTCTATGTAAGTCTCCTGTACAGCCGAAATGGCTGAGAAGACTATATATGGCAACGACTTGTCCGTCCGTCGCCTTTTTCAACTCCGAAATGGTACCAGGAAGAGACAACCGGCTTTCAACACTAAATTCAGCGTCCAAAAAATAGTTAGAAGGAATAAACACGTGGCTACAGCGACTACCTAGTCGCACCCGGTCTTCTGTACAGTTCGCCACTATATACCAATTGTGAGGCGCACACCTCTGTCACGCATTATAACAGATATCTCTATTATATAATCTAAAACAGTAACCGTCAGAATTGCGGGTTGAAAATGTGTTAGCTTTTAATCTTTTTTTTTTTCATTTTAGGCGTAATTGTCGGCTTTCAGGCCTAAGTTTTACCTGCAACTTTAAATTCGGAAATAGCAATTAACGGAGATTTGGATTGTATCTTAAGCCTATTCATTTTTGCAACACGGTACGCCTCGGGGCACACAGTTACAATGAAAGATAGCCTTATATAGATCAGTGGTAGTGGGGAAGTGGCGGGAGAGACTCTGTTGATGAAGCCAGCAGCAACTCGTAGCAACTTGACGTTGCCGTGGTAACGTGATTTTAGTCCTTATTTTCATTTTTTAGGCCTAATTTTTTTAACGGCAGTTTTAACTTCGTAAGTAGCAGATAGGCCTAATGGAAAATTTGGTTCGACGGTAAGTCTATTCATTCATGCAACAATACGACGTGATTTTTTTTAACGAAGCTAAATCTTTTTGTTTTTACGGCTGCTTGTTTTCCTTAGGATTTAAATTCGACGATCAAATTTTATAATTTAATTTAGTTACGTCGAACAAGTCTATCAGCTATAAGGAAGTAACGATGTCTTAATTTGCCATGTTACCTAACTAACTGCTCACACTGAATCTAACATTGTAAACCGTGGTCATCTCTATCAGGTACCGTTACGAAGTTGAAAAAGGCGACGGATGGACGGACGGACAAAGCCGTTGCAATAGTCTTCTCAGCCGGTACGGCTGTACAGAAGACTAAAACAAATCCGGAAGTATAAAGCAGGAGTGGCCGAGTGAACCCATCTTCTGTGGAACGGTACCAGATAGACGCAAACGGTTTTCACCACTAGATTCAGCGTCCAAAAAATAGTTAAGAAGAATAAAAAAAAATCAGGAAGTTTGAAGCGGAAGTAGCCCACAAATAACCGGAAGTCCGTCCATCATCTACGGCACGGTACCAGATAGAGTTAGAGATGGAAAAAAAATCGGAAGTATGAAGCGGGAGTGGCCCAAAAGTGGCGGAAGTGGTAGAAGTGTACAGAAGACCGGTTGCGACCAGGTAGTTGCTGCAACCACTTGTTTATACTTAAATTCGTACAGCCATCTTTCTTCATGTGTTAAGAGGGGTTTAAAACAGCAATTCAATTAAAATTCAAGGGAAGGCGCCACAATCCTTCTACAAGTGGAATTACGTAAGTAGAACTATTAAATAAATTGAACCAGGCCAGGGGAACGAACTTAGTGGAGGAATATTGCACAAGCTCCAAATCCTTTCTTCATTTCCAGTTCCTCATAATTTAAAATTATGATAATCAACAATAACGAAATCAAAAGTAGCAACAACATCAAAAAAACACAGCAACGCCAACAACATCTAATCCAGTAGAACCACAACTTCGTCACCGTAGGGGGTCGCATAAGTTACGTAACTATTCCGCCGTGTACATGCATAACTGTTTTTCATCGTAGTATAGTGACGCCAACTTCGTTTAAAACACCTCCGTATATGTATGTACACACACACGCAGGCTAATGGAAAAATATCCGGGATGGGCTCCGCTTTCACACCGGTTAATTTGGTTCATAAATATGGAATGCATTTGGACCTGCGTGCAGGCTTGTTGCCTTTGGTGAACGCGTTATAGCCTAACGTGACTGCGTTATGAATTTGCGTCTGCCCCCGTCGTTATTAAGGAGGTAGGTGGTGATGATGATGTGGTGGTAATGATGATGGCGTTATGGTGATGATGGGAGCGGCAAAAAAAATGCCGCTTCTATTCTATCATGCATGTCGAAGTGGTACGCATTATTAAGGGCGATGTAAAAGCTCCACCATTATCGCCGTGATAAGTCGCGTAAATATTTACGTCTTTGGGTAAGGGGACTATTTCTCGTTTTACCCGTCACATCTGTGCGTGTCGTGTTTATTTATTTACGCATTTACGTTTCTTTTTCTTTTTTGTTGTTGCTGCGTGTTTATTGCCTTCTCTTCGTAAGTGGGGAAGTCCACATTATACTTGTTAAACGCGTAAATTGAATTAAAATTATTGTCGCTTATTACTCGTCGTTGAAGGAGTGGGGTGGGTTGGGTTATCAGTTCGGCTGCTGCGCCCTAGGCCTACTTCGGTAGTCTGTTAGTGCACGCCAGCGTGGAAGCGGTTAGGGACTAAATCCCTCGCTAGATGGCGATATGCGCTGCGCTACGGTAAACCGAAAACTTGAACCAGGGACCTTCTACTATCTGCAGGGTCGGTTCACTCAGTTGAACGCGTCTGAGCTATAGCACAGCTATTTCCCGTGGTAAAGTATACACGAACGAGATTCAGTTGGTGACGTCTTTGCTCTCAAAGCAACCCTCGAACCAGACGGCGCTTGATTTTTAGAAAACAACAAAAAGGTTTGTTTCAAATAGCGAGTAGTTTTTAACGAAATTTGATGAATAATTACGAAATATCTGATCGCTGAATCTTTGCTGAACGTTAAAATACACATTATTAAAACAAAACGACAAATTCTTAGCAGATTACCCAAGACGAGAGTAGCTGACGTCGTTGCGTCGAAACCAAAACAATGCCGGGCGTGCTTTTGCGATGATCGCTGGTGACGGTATGCTCTCCGTCTGATAACAAACGTTGAGATTTTCAGTCGCATTGTCGATTGTACTGGTAGGTAAATGCACTTTATTCTTTATTCACACTTAAGAAGAGCGAAGCCTGTCTGCTATGCGCCCTCTCTACAACTACCTTAAAGCTACTTACTCTAATAACAGCCCACCGGCTACGCAATACCACACTCCCGGGAGATACCAACTACCTCTCAAAGCGCCGAGTGGCGGTGCAGAAGCCCAAGACTGCCCGGAGACCACGCCCAGAGTCACCCTCCGCACCCAGTACATCTACCATCGTAGCGCCATCGTAGGTAAATGCACTTTAAAACCATTTAAACAATTGGAGCGGTCCGGCTTACATTTGATGATGAGTACTCGTTCGTTTGTTAGTCCAATTTTGTGTCGATTCATCAGCAAAATCAAAAGCCAATGAGATGCAAGAATCAGTAAAATGGCGTGAAATGGGAGCAGAGACGTCAGACGCGTTTGAAGCAGCTCTCAAAATCTCGGATGGTTTCTCGCGGTAAAGCGTAATAGTAAGTGGGCCTACCCTATCAAGGCTACGCATAATCCAAGCGCCCTGACTTGAACGTCACTAGTTACCTGCAGGTTTAGGAGAATGATGGGCTGACCTACTTATATTAATAAACAAAAACGGATCGTTAAAAGTTAAAAGTAAGGGTCTAACAGTCAAAACTTGTAAGGAACACGGACAAGCTTTGACAGTAAGGGCCTAGGTGTCAAATTTTGTCAGTAAGACGCTGGTAAGCATTTGACCCTTACTGCTCGGTGATCAGCCTAGTGACTTATTAAGCAAATTTTGTAATCTAACTTTGTAGATGAAGTTCCAGCCTATATTCGGATAAAACGTGCGTATGTATGGTTGTAGCAGGTATTTTTTTGTTCTTGGAATATCTTTAAAGAACTTTAAGAACACAGTTTTCCTGTGAAGTTTGGCATTTGACTTTTGAAGCTGTAGAATTTGTTACTATCTTTACATGAATTTCGTACATTTAAAGACAATTGATGATAACCAATAATGCTATCTGCTGCAAGTACGCTGTCATGTTACCAAACGGAAAGAAACTTGTCAAGCGAAAGCAAAGCAGGAAACACACACCCCACTACCACTAGCCAATTTTGTAAATCCAACTTTGTAAATATAATTCTAGCTTATTCGGACAGGACCGTGTGTGTATACGGTTGTGGAGGTTTTTTTGTGTGCTTGGAATAGCTTTAAAGAACTTTAAACTTTTGAAGCTTTAGAGTTTTTGGCTAGCTTAATGGGAATTTCATAGATTTGAAGTGATATACCTCCTAGCGCCATTTTTCTCGATCCACCGCATCAAGTACGACCCCAAAGGTCTATTTCCTTACCGTTAGTCAATTCCTTGGCAAAAATCCGTTTTAAAATGTGGGAGTCTAGGAGATTTTCTGTTGCATAATTGTTAACTTTATTTACTGTATCCTACACGTATATGATGCTATGCGCGCTCACAATAATCATGACGTTTCATCTCAGTGTGTGCATATACTAATTTGCGAATAATTACCATGAAATAAAAAATCTAAAAGACTACTGCGGTAAAAATTAAAATTAATTATTCCAATAGATCGCCGAAGCAAAATTATAAGACACAGCCTGGAAAATTATAAATTGTAATGTTAAAATACGAGAATCATTCCGGTTTGTGACGACACAATCTTTAACTTGATGCTGTATCGTGTACTATTCCCAAAGCCAACCGAGACAGCAGCTACGTTCATCGCTGCGAGGAACGCAGCTACCACCCCAGCCGACCTTGGCTCTGGTAAATGCGCGGATGGCGATCTGCGCGTAGCTGTTATAAGGCAAGTGGAATGTTATAAGGCAGGCCGGGTGTCCCTTTTAGGTAATTGGTGACGATCAGGAACGGTCTCTAGTGTGAATACGTTGCCATGTTACCAAGCCGGAAGAGAAAATTTTCAACCTAAACAGGAAACGCACACCACTAAGGTGGATTAAGGGTTGGATCCGGTGTTCTGACTGGTTTGCCGGTTCGAATCCGGTTCACGTCACTTGCACGAAACGAATGCGTGGATTTTGGAAACCTGTCTAGTAATAGCCCACCACTTTTAGTTTCATCTCATCCACAAAGCGGCTTGCGAAACTCACATACGTAACGAAACCTCCCTCTGGCCCTACGCGGCGAGACCAAACGAACTGGTCCTGCATAAAGGTCGTTGAAAATGGTTAACTTAAGGAGGTACTTGTTTCTTCGGTGACAGAATGATATTGCGTTGATCGATTTCTAAATTATACTACAGACCTCAGCTTTCGTTTAGCCAACCACCTCCCCCACCCTTTCTTACGGCAGTAAATTCAGAGCCATTTAATTTTTCAGCCCTGAACAAGGCATATATCATAAATCAAAAACGTTTTAACACACTTGGGGGTCGCCGATTACCGGATGTCATAAGGCTATATAACGAACAAAGTGGAATAACCTTCTTTGTAAAAAGCAGGTTTCGGCTTTTAAGTTGCTGGTAATAGATCATCAAAGTTAAAGCGCGAACCTAAACCACTGATCTCAAGATGTATCGGCTGGATGGTCACGTAACCGCAGAAGAGATCCATCTTACGAAAGCTGGAAAGTGCACAAGTATAATGAAAGTTGCCATGCACGTTCCGGATTATAGTTCAGGACCCCTTTTCAAGCAAGTAAATTCGTATTGCGACGCTAGAGATGAAATTCTCGGACCGTCGCAAGACGAACTACTGCGAAAGCCAAGAATGCGTTCATTAATCAAGAACGAAAGTTAGAGGTTCGAAATTTCGAAGGCGATCACATACCGCCCTAGTTCTAACCACACTGAGCCTTCGAACGTCTAACTTTCGTTCTCGATTAATGAAAACATTCTTGCCAAATGCTTTCGCAGTAGTTCGTCTTGCGACGGTCTAAGAATTTCACCTCTAGCGTCGCCGTCGGTATATCTATTACATTAAAGAATTTTTGTAGTGTGACTGCTATTCTTCTCATGAAGGTGAGTAAGTTTTTCTTTACAAATTTTTGCGTCGAAAATTCAGGGATTTGCAACATCCAATCTGTTGAAGAAATAACAGTTTCCAACCTTTAAGGCTGTAAATTTGAAAGTTTTCACCCACATTTATTCACCAGCCACAGTTTAAAGATGGAGAACCAACAACAGTTGATTCACTCTAGGAATATTAAAGGTAATTAACAAATTGTGGAGATTGTCGTCACATAGGACACCTCCAACGAGCTAAAAAAAAAACGGGAACAAGTCCCTCCATTATAAGAAACTAGCTGAAGCCCGGGCGGTGTTTGATGCGCCGTTTGCAACATTGGTACGGTTTGGTCCGCATGTGTACGTGTATGCGTAGCCAAGCTAAGTTACTTGAATTGCATTTTTCGCAAACTTTTTGCTCCATAAAAAGCTGTAATCCGTGAGCAGAAGGCGTGTATCCCATCAGAGGGATGGCGTCAACAATTGTTGATTTTTTATTTTGAAATCCGTCAACGTGGCTCTTACTGGCCACATTTCTAAACTAAAAAATTGGTCATTCAATAAGCCTTAATGGTTTTACCCAAATGACGCCAGCCTTACGTATGGCTAAAAAAAACAAAAAACAAGGGGCTACAGCGACTATCTAGTCGCATTGGTCTTTTGTACAGTTCCTCCACTTCCAATGTTGAGGCGCACACCTCTATAATGCACTACAACAGCTATCTCTATTATATAATATAAAAACAGTAACCATCAGAATTGCCCGTTACAAATGTGTTAGCTTTTAAGCTTATTTTACGTTTTAGACATAATTGACAGCGTTTAGGCCTAATTTACAACTTTAATTTCGTAAGTAGCAACTAACAGAGATTTGGATTGTATACAGTAAGCCTATTCATTTTTGCAAGACGGTATGCCTCCGCGCACACAGTTACAGTGTTACAACGTAATGCGCAACGTAGCCTAATATAGATCAGTGGTAGTAGGGAAGGGACAGGAGAAACGCTGCAGCAGTGACTCGTAGCAACTATTGACGTTGCCATGGTAACATGATTTTAGATCTAATTTTCATTTTTTAGGCCTAATTTTTTAACGGCAGTTTTAGTTTCGTAAGCAGATAGGCCTAATGGAGAATTTGGTTCGATCGTAAAGCCCTAACCAGACTGGTTGCTCTCGGCTGCACGGAGTCGCAGTATGGTGTAAAAAAGACTTCAATATTGGTCCTTAACGCAACACCAACCATACGATTGTGGCAATTTTGACCTTGTAGGCACGTATCGCGCATTGCTTCGCACGAAATTTTCTTCGGCATTTAGCCTATTCCATTCATGCAACAATGCGACAAGACTCTTTTAAACGAAGCTAAAATGTTTTTGTTTTTACGGCTGCGTTACCACAAATCTTTAGGATTTCAATTCGACGATGAAATGTTATTATTTAATTTAGTTACGTCGAAGAAGTCTATTAGCTATAAGGAGGCAACGATGGTTTAATTTGTCATTTTATTTAACTAACGTTTGACACTGAATCGAACGTTGTAAACAGTGGTCGTCAATTTCTGGTACCGTTGCGAAGTTGAAAAAAGCGACGGACGGACGGACAAAGTCGTTGCAATAGTCTTCTCAGCCGGTGCGGCTGTACAGAAGACTAAAACGCTGCTTTTCGTTCCCTTAACTCACGAAATCAGCACATCCCCCTTCAGTTGCTTCTCCCTACTTTTTAATTTTTGCACTGAATCTTCAACTATTTTCCTCCCACTGTGGGTTTGAGGGCGCCCCTCTCCCGTTCCTCTTCCCTATTTGTCCATCTTGATATAGTAAACAACGGATGTAATTTTTTTTTATGAATTTATTTACAGCAAAAATAGCGCAGCATGAGGGAATCTCGTGAGCTGTTCCAGTACATGGGAAAACAGCATAAATATGCGCAAGAAAAAGCAAACTACAAAAAAACACATACAATAGAAACTAGAAGATCAACGGTGGGGGGGGGGGAACTCACTGAATTGGTAAAATATCGGCAAAACGAGCGCAAACCAGGAATGAAAAGTTTAGGAATGAAAAGCGGTAGAGCAAAAATATGCAACCAAAGTCAATCAACATCAAAAACACCACAACTCCACCCATCCAAACGTCACTCTCAACCAACCAAAACTTTGGTTCATGAAGCTACCGTTTGAGTTCGCGTTAGTTATTAAGTTTGCGTTGCTTGTAACTAACGTATTCCGCCGTTACTTTAATTTTAACAAATAGACATAAATCGCTGGAAAAAGAAGGGTTTTCATTTTCCAGGAGAAGAAGGGTTCTGTGATGCCTCGTGCTCATGTCGACAGTGGCATATAAAAGTTCCTAGGAAATTCCAAAATATTCCCTCTCGCTTTTTCACGCCATGGCATTTGCTGGGAGCGCATCAAATCTCCAGGGTTTTTAACTGCCAAGCCCTTTACAATAAATAAATAGACATAAATCGCTGGAAATAATATTAAGGAAAATTGGAAAAAAGTGTGTATGTTTTTCACTGTTGGCTTTTTTCCAATTTTCCTTAATATTATTTCCAGCGATTTATCTCTATTTATTTCTCCTTTATTGAGCCTTGTAAGTGTATGATTTGTCTTCCCTCTCCATTGTTCATGGCTGAGTGAACTTCGGTCTAATGGAGCCCTGGTCACGGTTATGACCTTAATAACGGGTTCAGTGAGTTATCTTTATGCCAGTGGAGGATGTGGCCATAGCGATTAAGGAGCTATGCAAGTGATCTGGGGGCGAACTGGGTAGCCGGTTCGAATCCGGGTCATGCCACTCCGACGAAACGTAAGTGCATAAAGGTGGCTAACTGCGTAATTTATGGTGAACAGTACGCCTAAATAAACTGTAAAAACAAGGGTTTTTTTTAAACACATTTTAAACACTCTTCGAAGACGATTTTATACGTCTTTAGCTGGAAAACGCCTACAAGCGTATACAAACAGAATGGACCGTGAAGACACCTTTCAAGACCTGAAACTTTTCATTAGCTGATCTATCGTGTTATTAGCGCCAACCTCAGTCACAGTGCAGTGGCCCGGGTTGCCACTGTGCCACACGTTACACAGATGTCAATGCGATAAGATCTAGATTTGGGGTTTGGTTAACATCTCTGTAATGTGTGGCACCGTGGCATCCCGGGTCACTGCGCTGTGACTGAGGTTGACACTAACGATCTGGCTGTCGACGCGCCATTAACCCTCAATCCCCACCCCCTCCCTCTCAAAACTTTAGTGTTTACATAGAGTTACATGTGTTAAATGTGTGCAAAATAAAACACTAGCACTGATTCAATTTGATGCTTATAAATACATGTTTAGAAACGTGTAGCGGCGAAGTGTTTAAAGAATATGGTTTTTATTTTAAAACAGTAGTAACAATTTATTTTCCAACACACAAAAAGTATAACGTATTCGTTAAACACACCTTTAAAAAACATACACGTTCTAATAAGAGCACTACTGTTTTATTTTGAACGCTTTTGTTGCTACCTACATGTGTTTATAAAATGTTGCAAATTAAATGCCAATGAATTTATTATGTTTTTTTTTCGTCTGCAACACTGTATAGATGCGGTAATGCGTTGTACGGTTTTTTTTCTCAGCTCATAACGCTTTTAAGCGCTTTTGAGTGTTTTTTAACTAAAAATGTACAAAAAAGTTTTCTTGTTGAGCCTAAAATGTGTTTATTTACATGGATTTACAGCGTATTAAGTTTTTACAGTTTATTCTCACAGCGCCAGTTTTTAATACAGACTGTTTACTTTCTTAATTCTTTATCTCGTGATTTATTAATTAATTGTTTGCAGTATTCCTAGTGTGGAGGCCAAGAAGTCAGTTTTATTTCCTTCCTTGTACATGTCTGGACCCATTACGTCAAATCTAAGAATGGCTGAACTTTCTAAGTTCAGCTGAAGCAGGCAGCCGCTAACTAAAAATATCTAAAAACGTTTTCTTGTCGATGCTAAAATGTGTGTACTTCACGGTTTTACAGCGTGTTAAGTTTTTATAGTGTTTCCTCAGAGGGCCAATCTTTAATGAGACTGTTGCTTCTTTAACTCTTTACATTGTGATTTATTCTGTATTAATTGCTGTATTTATTTCTAGTATGGCGGCCAAGAAGCTAATTTTATTTTACTCCTTGTATATGTTTGCAGAGTTTGTACACGGCCTTGAATTCCTTGAAACCCCTTAAATTTGAAAACCAAAAATTCAAGGCTTAAAAAACCTTGAAAATTAGAATTTTTTGTCGGGGCCTTGAATTTTGTGAGGGTATTTGCTTGGACTGTGGTTAATGCCATAACAGTAATATGAAGTTACATAGTATAAAGTTAAATAAATAAATAGAAAAAAAAATAAATAAATAGAAATAATTTGAGGAGGAGAATTTTGAGGATAAAAAAAAACCAGTTCTAGCGGTGAGTATCCGCTAACTAGAAGCGTCATTTAATTATCTTTCATTTGTAGTATTCATGTTCGTAAGTGCCTTATATCCAGAGGAGTAAGCATACAAACACGCACCCACACATGCACAGTAGTAAGTAAGTAAGTAAGTTTATTCACCCAACACATCTTTATCAACCAAATCCATTTCTTGTATGAATGATTCTCCCCTCGGATTGGACTGGAAGCAGAAGAAGAGAGAAATGCAGTGCAGTGCAAGCCAAAAGGAGTAGCTGAACAAATGTTGTTCCGCTCACTGTTCAGTTGCTGTATTACTCATTCACTCAAACTTAAGAGTGCAATAGTGCCAACGATGACATGTAAAATGCTGGAATTTAAAAAGAATCTGCTGTACAAAGAGCCTTGAAATTGATTTTAAGTTAGCCTGAAAAGCCTTGAAAAAGCCTTGAAAATGGTTTGATCTGTTGTGTACGAACCCTGTGTTAGGGATCTTTACGTCAAATCTAAGAAAGGTTGAACATTTACTAAGTTCAGCTGGAGCATGCTGAACTCCATGCATGCTGCATGCTCCGGAAGCAGATTGGTTAGAGGTAGAGCTTCCGGTCTGGTATGCGGGATGTCGTGGGTTCGAATAGTCAGGGAAGCCGTCTTTTCTTTTTTTCGCAGATTAGTCTATTCTCACAAAAGGCTATAATGCGGCCAGTTTGCTTCGTTATCCCTTTATTGCTAGTGTGGAGGCCAAGAAGCAAGTCACTTTTTCTTCTTGTGTAAGTTTGGGACCTTTAGGTCACCCCTTAACAAGTTCGGTTGGAGCCTGCAGCCAGGATCTTCCCCAGTAAATGGGATGCCCTGGGTTCGAGTCCCAATCGGTGCAGTTATCTTTTCTTTCTTTTAACAGCTTAGTGTTTTCTCACAAGGCTATAATGCGAACTGCTTCGTTAATAATTGTGGAGGCCAAGAAGCAAGTGGCTTTTCCTTCTTGGGTATGTTTGTAATCTTTAGGTCACGCCTGAGAACGATTGAAGGAGTGCTAAGTTCGGTTGGAGTCTGCAGTCAGTATCTTCCCCAGTAAATGAAAATTCCCTGGGTTCGAGTCCCAATCGAAGCAATTGTTTTTTCTTTCTTTTATCAGCTTAGTGTATTCTGACATGGCTACAATGCAGACTGCTTGTTTCTTTCGCTAAACCTTCACCTTGTGATTTATGCTTTATTAATTGTAGTGAGGAGGCCAAGCGCAAGTGACGTTCCCTCCTTGTATAGGCTATGTTTGTGACCTTCAGCCTGAGCCAGTATACCTGCCCTGGTACATAGAGCAGAGGTTGGTGCACTCGGCTGAGTATGCGGGATGTCCTGGGTTCTAGTCCCAGTTGGAACATTTGTCTTTTCTTTCGCAGATTAGTGTATTCTCTCTCACAAGGCCAGTCTTTAATGCAGTCTGTTTGCCTCGGATTAAGTCCGTTTCTTAAATATTGAAGCGTGGACATCGCTTTTAAATACAGCTTAATAGGCGTCGGATTCATTCGTCTAGTCTAGGAAAGGGCTCAGTGTTACGTCCCGCGCAGCGCTGAAAGATACTCCGTCCGTGGCCTATCACCTATCCAGATGGTACGACATGGAAATCAGTGATGGAAAGAGGGTGGAGGGCGCACTAAATGCACGCACCACGCATTGCGCCAAGCCAACTCCATTATTCTGTGACGTCACCACCAATTTCGGTTGCCTCCCACTCTAAACCCATTATAAAATAATCCGGCAAACAGCCGTCGACCCAAGAAGAGGGCCATGTCACGAGGAACCACGTCTGATTTACGGCTGAACGCTCGCGCGCCAAGTCTCGCAGGCGGCGAGACCGGATCCCGTGCGCCCGTTATTTATGTTCCGGGTCAAAGGTGAGGCCACACGATTTAAGCCTAACGAGGCAAACGCAGGCAGAACTTCAGAAATTAAAGTGGCTCTCTTGTTTTGGACGTGGAAAGAGGAAGAGGTGAATGTTAAATTTTTTTTCTTTACTCCGGTTTTCTCTTCGTTGCTGCGCAGAGCATTTCGGAGAAGAACGTAAAAAAAAAAACTGACTTCTTAACTTACAACATGCGAAGGGAAAACAACAAGAATGTTTAAATATTTAACGGGCTTACAGGAAATGGTTATGCGAGGAAAAACAGTTAAAACTGGAAAGGGTTAAACTTGACGATGGTGGCAGGTCGCAGGTCGAAAAACTATCATTCTCAGCGGAATTTTTTCCTCTAACAAGTCTCTAACAAGATGGCATTAACAGAATGAAATTTTCGTGCAGGGACGCAAAAGAAAATGAAAGTTACAAAAGTAAATCCCTCAGAGCAACTTTCAAATTTGTAGCAACTTGGGATTCCACTTTTGGATTCATCCAGACAACTTTTTTAGACATCTATTCAAATCTTACATTATAAACCAAAGTCTCATAGCAGAAATGAAGCAACCGCAACGACGACCCCCGGAAGGGCAACAATGAAAACGTACGAGTGTGTCAATTCTTTGGCATGAAGTTGAAACTGGGACGTGGTTGCCCTGAAATTGGCACATTGTTGCCTCGACTAACAATATGCTCTAATTATTATCCTTCTAACTAAACACCATGGTAATCAC
Organism: Lithobius niger; assembly: GCA_023313725.1. Lineage (NCBI taxonomy): Eukaryota > Metazoa > Arthropoda > Chilopoda > Lithobiomorpha > Lithobiidae > Lithobius > Lithobius niger. The sequence goes on from JAHWFP010111890.1 coordinate 36,604, forward strand.
GGGACCCGGGACCCGGGACCCGGATACGTGTTCAACTACGTATAGAAAAGAGGAGAAAGGGAAGGAAACCAAGAGGAGAGGGAGAGGACGGGATAAAAGGAGGAAGGGAGAGGGGAGGGAGAGGTTGGCGGAAAGGGGGAGTGTTACACAAACAAAAATCGACTGTTGCAGTGAACGATCATGCAGCACCGAGCAAATACTGGGAAACAACCACGGGTCAAACAAATCCCCGGGCGAAGCCGGGTACGATGCTAGTACTTCTATGGTACACATGCCTAAAGACGTATTTTTAATGATTTAAGTAGTACATATTTTCGTTTTCTTCTGGACTTATATGTCAGACGAGTGGGAATCGAACCCTCTACTCAAACTGACTTTGGGCCTTTGGTTTCAGACGTTGAGGGTTCAATTTCCACTCAGGCAGGCTGACATATTTTAAGTCCAAAAGGCAACGGAAACAGGAAACTGTTGCAACTGTGCAACAAACACTATGTGCTCGCTAATGTTTTCAAAATTTCTTCTCAATCCACGCGTAACACGATTTTAGGTTGTTTTTTTTCACACCTAAAAACGGCTAAAAACGGTTTCTTGTAGTTGTTCTATAATAGGTTTGTTCTGCAAAAGGTCCGAAGTTCTATAGGAACTTGTGTGTGCCAGATTACATCATAAAAAAGTATACAGAAGTAATGGTGCAAGGAGAATACAATAATAATATCATGTTTCAACGGTTACGTCCCGTTTCGCCAGAAAGCAGAAAGAAAGCAGATCAACAACTTTTTCCTCAGGTGCCAATCCCGTTTCGCCAAATCCCGTTTCACCAAACACCATTCACAAAATTTTAGGCGCAAACATTTAAAACATTTAAGCACGAACATTTATTACATGATAATGGTCAGACATTTATAGACAAGCACTCGTTTTGCAGAATCCTGATTTGCAGAATAATTTGTTTTCAAATTACGTGCCTCGCTCGCGCTGCCGCGTTCGCTGCGGCTGTACAAACAACATCAGAAACCACAACTAATCACAAATTACTTCCAATTGGGCATGCCGCTTTAATTTCTGCAATGTTAAATATTTGAAGAATATTTTGATTTTGCGAAACGGGATTCTGCAAAACGGGGAATTCCCGATTGGAAAAGGGTAACCATCACGTGTATAACTAACTATTTTTAAAAGAGAACCTTGGCATTGACGTAGTGACGACCAAGCATTTTAAACAATATTTAAAATACACGTTTTTCTGTCTGTATTGCCAGTTTTCAAAACGCAAATAAATCAATTGCTCTTATTCTACCACTGCTTGTCTCTGTTAAATGTTTGCCTTTTAAAGCCCCATTACATAGAAATAAGGTATTAAATTTCGTGTACGTAAAATTTCGTCAAATTCGTTTTGGCGAAACGGGATTTGGCGAAACGGGAGGTCACCGTTTCAACAGTGAGACGGTTTCATATCAAGGTAGTATCTAAGAAAAAAATTGTTAGTCACTTAGCCTACACACTGGCAACTGATAATATCACGAAAAAAAAGCAAATGGAAAGAGAGTAATGCTAACAATATCGGAAATATAACAATGTCCAGAGACATACCGAAATCAAAATATCAGAAACAATATATTAAAAAAGCCTTTTAGATGTGAAGAAAGGAAAACTAATCTTTGAGTTGTCGGTCTAAAAAGTAAGCGGTTAGACTCTTTCTAATGGTTATTGTTTTATTAAGTTAAAGCAGTCGCAATGGGATTTCATTGAAAGCGTTGGGGATTTTGTAGCCGTTGGTAATTTTACCGTAATGGTTCCTCACAATGGGTAACTAGTTGATTATCACAGGTAAGCGTTTTTGGTATTGGAGCTGATTTTATATTAAGGAAAATTGTAAATTAGCCAACAGCGAAAATTATACACTAGAAATAACGTAGTTCAGTAAGCCACCTTTATGCACTTACATTTCGTCGGAGTGGCGTGACCCGGATTCGAACCGACTACCCAGTTCGACCCCAGATCACGGTTGTGACCTTAATAACGGGTTCAGTGAGTTATCTTTATGCCAGTTGGAGGACGTGGCCATAGCGATTAAGGCGCTATGCATGTGATCTGGGGGAGAACTGGGTAGCCGGTTCGAATCCGGGTCATACCACTCCGACTAAACGTAAGTGCATAAAGGTGGCTTACTGAACTACGTTATTTCTAGTGTATAATTTTCGCTGATGGCTAATTTCCAATTTTCCTTAATATTATTTACAGCAATTTATGTCTATTTATTTCTGATTTTATATTCATCATTAACGTAATTATCTAGAACAATTACAAAATCTCTCAGCTGTATTATTTTAAGAATTTCCGTTTTCCTTTAAACCTCCTTAGTTTGTAACTTTTCCGTATTCATTGAATGCGTGTGTTCATTTTAAAACACATGTTTTTGCAGTGTACTTTGCATCAACAACAAGCCTTCAGAATTCCAGCAACAACAGTGGAATTACAATATGTGCCCTCTCTACAACGAACTACCTAGTGTGCCAAAGTTCATATACAGAACACCTCTTTACAGCGAAGCATAATGTCAAAATTTCTTAGACAGACGGTGGAAACTAAACCATACTCGACGTTTTGTTTTCAGTGAGAGGATCAGCGGGGAGGATAAAAAACACTACGAAAATATGTGACTTATTTTGTATAGTTTTACTTAGGCTGTTGGTGGGAAAAAGTTAAAATGTTGAATTTTACTTGGAATTTGCCTTTTCCGTCATCTGGTAAAATCTCAGAGAATTTTTTGTTTCGCTTCGTAGGGTACTGTGCGTCACTGACAAGCGTCAGCGTTGGTTGGTTGTTAATTTATTCCGCGAAGGCTTTTTTTAAAGTCCGGCCTCCTCTTGTCTGACCTCTAGGCTTGGAGGCCAAGGCGTTCGCCACTCGGCCGTGTTTTGATCGTTAGGGCGCGTTTACGCAGCAACTCGCCTTTGCATTCTCGCAGCTAGAACTCAATCGCGATGGCAAAGGTGACATCGCCATGGTAACAACGCTAAACGGAATAGCTAAATCCGACATCGTTTGAGTAAATACTTGCAGTCTTATAATCCGTGCCAGGAATATAAAGAATTCCTCATGACGAAACAATTTTCCCAAACGCTTCTGAACTCACGTTACTTGCTGTTTTCGTTGCGAGGTGGCAGACATAAAACCGCCGCCATGTTGGAATTTGAGGTGATTTCTAGCTTCTAGCTGCGAGAATGCAAAAGCGAGTGGTTGCGTAAACGTGTCCTTACGCTCGGGTTCCAAGATTCTCAGATTGCCGCTTTTTTCTCGTTTGCTGCAGAAAACCCAATAATTCGTAACAAGTCCACTTAAAAACATCGGATGTTGGATTTCGAGCCTTTATCTTAGGAAATCTGTGAAGGCGGACAGAATTTTTATTTTTCCGCCCTATTTTCCTTTAATTGTGGGGAATTAAATCTTATTTTAAGTAAAAATAAAGAACCCTAAAGAACACTGCCTCATAATAATTCTGCTTACGACGTGTCTATAAAACTATTTTGTGATGAGTTTGTCATTTCGTATTTTAATGGCGCCTCGGTAAGGACCATTTTTGATCTGTTATGTTTGCCGCGTCGTTTCTGTTTATATCTCGTTGAAAAATCGGTGCGCGCGGGGGCCTGAGAACTATAGGCAACTTTTCTTTTCTTAATGAGCTAGAGTAATTTTTTTTAATGTTTTGGTTTGCTTTTTCATGGTATATTCGTTCGTTTCTCTACTAACGTACAGAACTAAGCTCAAGTTCAGTTTACGTTCTGATTGACGCAGTATATACCCTCAGCACAACGCAGATGGTTGAAGAGCGAGGAGGAGGGGCGTTAGACTTCCTCTCCCCCCCCCCCCCCCCCCCCCCACCCCCCCTTCCCTCCAGCCACGTAATCATCTTAATTCACTCCACGACCCAATTTTGTTGTTGAGTGAAAAATGCGTGGGCGTACTTCACTTAGCGGCTGAAAGAAAAGGCGGAAAGTGTGGGCAACACTTTAAAAACCTGAAGCTAACCTTTCCCGTCACCCTTTTCCCTTCCTTCACCCCCTTTCCAGACCATTGAAGGGTGTAGTAGGCGGGCGTCCGTTTCTTTAAGTAGTTTGAAACGGCTGGTTCCTAAATGGAGCTCGCTGGGCTGATGGGCCGCCATGCTGAAGCTTGCTTGCCTTTTTCTTTTCACCTACCACTTGCCACAATAACTCCTCCGCCATTTTTTTTTGTTCTTTCTTTCTCTCTGCTTCTTCTTCTTCTTCATTCTTTTCATCCTCCCCCCAAACTACGTCTTCTTCATTCAAGTCACGATCACCAGGCCGCATTCAAAATTCACCCCGGCGCTGCACGTAATTCATTAGGCCTAACTTGCCGCCACGCTAATATTTACAGCAAACTGTCGCCCGCTCGCTCTCCTTCTCGGGGGGGGGGGGGCGCCCCCGGGTCCTCAGTCAACGACAACGACGCCAGCGCCGCTTTATTCTTCAGC
>JAHWFP010111891.1:2303-20218 GCA_023313725.1 Lithobius niger
AGCAATCTTCAAGTTTTCATTTAACGTCCAAAGTATTATTCCGTGCGATTAACTTGGCTATAGGATTAACCTTGGCGGCCTTTCCCTGGTTGAATGATTTCGGTACTTTGAAAGGCCGACCCTTCTTGGAAACTTGGCGGCTGCTCTTTATCAGTTTTGGTTTTGGGTGGATATCACAACTTTCATAGGCCTGTGAATACAAAGAATTTCATTGTCTAGTAGTCACCTCTACCTTATTTGTCTGGAGTGTCTATAAATTTTCTAATTCATAATTCTTACGTTTGCTATTGCCTAATTAGCCGTTACTCCAACCAAATGGACATGGTTTGGCGTATTGTATGCCCATGTTTTGCATAATTAAGTCAATTTAATCCGATTTTTGAGCGCACTGGCTAACAAACGCTGATTGAGTGAGCGAACGCTCACTCAATCAGCGCATCCCCCTTCACTTGGCTTTCCCGAGGTTAACGTTAATCATTCAATCATGAACACATACTACAAACTCACGGAATGGTAAATGTTCATACAGTTTTAATATTCTGGTGGCAGACGAAGATTACTAAAACTAATCAACTCTCAGCTGTTTAAAATTACTCGCCACTTACACTAGACTGCAAGAACAGTGAGTCTACATAAAATAAAATGTCCGCGTCACGTTATTGAGGATACTTTTTCTCCATAAAGAACACATTCCCACCTGTGCTGACGATGTGCATTTTGTTTCCTAATCTTCTTTCCAGCATAATAGTCCCTTTTATCGTGGTGGGGCAGATAATTCAGTTTAGATTCGTGTACCGTAAAAAAAAAGACCAAACCTTTGCAATAAAAGATAAAGATATTGTCTCTTAGTGAACCACCTATTTGCAAAACAGTGCATTCTGACAATATAAGTGCTGAAACGATAAGCGTGCAACACTTAAGCATGTTATAATCTACTGTTGAATGACAATACAAACAATGGTTACAACAATAATTTTTTCACTTACGAGTCACTTCAGGGCCACGTGCTTCTAGCTGCAATCACCATCTTAGTAAAAGGCTCTTCCCCATATGACGCTTTACCTGTCTGCCGAAATTTAGATCTGTCAATTTTCCCTAATGAGCTGTAGAGGTGTCTTTATACCCTATGAGAATTAACATGGGAGCCTGCGGACTAGTTACTAGTTACTAGTCACTAGTTACTAGTCACCAGTAACACAAATCAACGTTATTGAGGACACTTTTTCTCCATGAAGGAAACGTTCCCACATTTTCGTGTTGACGTTTTTTTTGTTACTGGACCAAGACACCTGATTCAAACGATTTGCAAAGATTTCTACCGCATGAGGAATTTACAGCAGTATGCTGAAATCACGTGTAAGTTGGTTTCAGTTAAAAGACACGGTCTGCTAGTGAGCCGCCATCCGACAACAATAACACTCTAACAATTACGCTCTGACAATTAAGCTCCAACAACAATAAAACGTGTACTTGGCGGCGACACACTAGCGTGTGTCTAGATTATACAAATGACGTCAAGTCCATCAACAAGTGGGAAACAATGCACCATAGCGTGCTTTAAACTGATTGGTGGAGGTGGAAGAAGCAACCTCTTGAGGGAGATGATTCCAACGACGGATAGTTCGATTGGTGAAATGTTTCCTGGTCTCAGATCGGATGTTTTGCTGGAAGAGTTTAAGGTTGTGTCCACGAGTTCGAGCGTCGTGGCGCAGCTCAAAGAAAGTGGTAGAAGAAATGTAATGCTTGTTGAGGATCTTGAACGTGGGGGGGGGGGATTGAGGCTTAATGGCGCGTCGACAACTTGGTCATTAGCGCCAACCTCAGTCACAGTGCAGTGGTCCGGGTTGCCACTGCACCACACATTACAGAGATGTTATTCAAACCCCTGATCTAAATCTTGTCATACATCTGTACCTCCTGCAAAAATTGAAAAACACCGGACAGGAGGACAGACTTATCTTGAACGTCTCGATGGCGTCACTCAGATTGAGAGTGCCTAGGCAGGACTCGTAGGGAGTGAAACGAAGGCCAGGGCACCACTTACGGTGGGGGATATCCAGTTGAGGTCTAAACTTGCCCCGGATTAGCTTAGCCCTGAATCTAACTATACCCTCGACTTGGGAGTTAGTGGACTTGAGAAAAAAGTTGGTGATGTCCATGTTGGACTAAGTTGGGGTTTTGTTAGCTCTTTACTCCTTAGACCTCGACCTTTAGGCTAAATTAGCCCTCGATATATTTACGTTAAAATGTTGTTAAAGCTCAGGGATAACGCTAATCCTGGATGGATATCACCGCTTTTTACATCTCGGGGCTATAACTACTCAGTATTAAGTTAGTCCTCGACCTACAGGCTAAATTTTGCTTAGCCCTCAACTTATTTCACGCTGGATATCACCATTTTCCCTTATTACCGAGCTTAACCCAAGGATTAAGTTTAAACCTCAACTGGATATCCCTACCGTTAGTGATTTTCCTCTGAGTCCTTTAAAGAATATCAATTGATTTTGCACAGGCCTGGACGCAGTAATCCAGGTGAGACCGAACAAATATCTTGTAGAGCGTTGCAAAAAGTGTGTTGGTTAAGTAGGTGGAGGTTTTAAAAACATAGTTGGCAGTTGAAATGGCTTTTTAGTGGCGGAGGCACATTGTGGGTGAAATTTAAGTTTGTTGTCAACCAAAACACCAAACACCATAATCTCTGACAGTTTCCTTATAGGAAACAGGTAAACCATGTAAGATATAAGGGAATTGCTTGTTATTGAGTCCGATATGAAGTACGATAGTTTTTGAAATGTTGAAAGACATGCGATTTTCTTGGGCCCACTGTGGAACACAGTTAAGGTCTGCCTGCAGTTCAAGGTGATCGGTAATAGACTGGACAGTGCGGTAAATTTTAAGATCATCGGCGACAAGGAGACAGAGAGTGTGGCAAGGGCGTGGTGGAAGGTCGTTAATAAAGATGTTGAAAAGTAGGACCAAGAACGGAGCCCTGAGGAACTTCTGAAGGAACGGGGGACCAACCGGAAGAGGATCCACGAACCGAAACTTTGGAGCGACCGTTGCACAAATAGTTTTCAAGCCAGAAGAGCAGGAATGGAGGAAGGTCAATTTTGCGGAGCTTGTTAACAAGAATGAAGTGGTCAACAGCGTCGAAAGCTTTTTTGAAATCAAGGAACGTCGCAGGAAAGGCGGCGGTCAACAGCAGCAGTCCAGTGATCAAGAGCAGTGAGAAGGTTAGTTAAACAAGATTTGCCTTTGACAAATCCATGCTGGGAATTGTGAAAAAAAAATTGTCGTTTAAGTGTTTTGTCAGGGACAGTGAAGTAGCGCAGAGTCTCGTGAAACGGTGCATAGTAAAATGCGCGAATGGAGATCTGCGTATGGGTGCGCGTGGCTGTTATAAGGCAGGCCGGACGTGCCTTTAATTTCCACGAACGCTCAATTGTTCAATTGGTTGTCATAGTGACCTTCGGTTTCAAAGTGACCTTCGGGCTTTCTAATAGCCCAAAATGGACATGGTTAGAATTTTCTGAAAGGTGGGGATCTATTCTTTCCATCAATCTTAACCGAAATTGTTTAGCTTAGATACAAATAAAATGTGAGCATTACAATGGGAACCGTTCAAATATTACGTCATCAAGAAAGGGGGGAGGGGAACTCGCATACCGGTGACGATTGCTGACGAGGGAGGAAGGGGGCTGGCCAGATGATGACACGTAAACATTGCTACCCCAGTAAAGCATAATTTTTAAAGGGTGGAATATGCAAAAAAAAAAATCAAACAAAGTCCTCAAAAACTGTGGATATAGTATACAGGGAAAACGCCCCTTCTTAGGAGGAAAGGGTTAAATTGTTAGAAATCACGTAATACTGGAGGTGGTAGAGCAATTGATGACGAAGGGGGTAGGGGAGGGGGGTGAAATTGACCAATTTATTGATGATGTAATACTTGAATGGTCGCATCGCATGACACTTTGAAACAGGCGTAGGATGGTCTTAAGCTGAAGAATTAGTTTTGATGGAAGGAATAGATCCCCGCCTTCCAGAATATCCTAAGCATGTTCATTTCGTGCTATTAGGAAGCACGCAAGAGCACTTAGAAAACGAAAATCACCATATGCTTTCGCCACTATGCCATTACGTCTTCACAGGCTTTAAATGGGAATAGGACGGTCCCTATCTAAGCTAAACAATTTTGGTTAGAATTGATGGCAAGAATAGATCCCAACCTTTAAGAAAATCATAAGCATGTCAATTTTGGACTGTAAGAAAGCTCGCAGAGCGCTTTGAAACTGTTTTAGGTCACTATAATTGGAGTGCTCGTGTAAATTAAGGGGGAGGGGGGTAAACTTGAAAAACGATTTTGAAGTTCAATTGTTGCTTTTTACTTAAAAGATGTATATCACATTTCTTGTCCATTTACGGAGATATTTTGTTTCGGCGGCCATTTTTCAAGAAGGCGGCCATGCAAACGTGTTGTCAAGGGGCTTCTATATCAAAAATTGATCATGAGGATCCACATTGCACATGTGCCAAATTTCACGTTTTGAACCAAATGCGCACGATTTTTGTGGGATTTTTGGCTTTAAGCTGCTCACTAGAATCTGCTACAATAATAACAATAACTCGTGACATGACCACGTCACTTGTAACCATGGGTCAAGGTGAATTGTTCACCATTACTGCTTACTTTTTATTCTTGGGGGTTTAATGTTGGTTCTTGCAGGAAGTTTAAATGTAGGTTTAATGAGTATTGAACAAGTGAGTATTGATTGGCTAACGAGTGAGCACTTCTCCAAGGTTAACATTTGACGACGGCTTTTGTTTTCCCTTTTTTAGTCTTCTGTACAGCCGCACCGGCTGAGAAGACTATTGCAACGATTTTGTCCGTCCGTCGCCTTTTTCAAATTCGCAACGATTCCCAGATATTAATGACCACTGTCTACAACGTTAGATTCAGTGTCAAAAGTTAGTTAAATAACATGGCAAATTAAAACACGTTACTTCCTTATAGCTAATAGACTTCTTCGACGTAACTAAATTAAATAACAATATTTAATCGTCGAATTGAAATCCTAACGATAACACTGCAGCCGTAAATACAAAAGCATTGTAGCTTCGTTTAAAATATTCTCGTCGCATTGCTGCATGAATGAATGGGCTTGCCATCAAACCATATTCTCCATTAGGCCTATCTGCTACTTACGAAATTAAAACTAGTTTTATAAAATTAGGCCTAAAAAATGAAAATTAGGCCTAAAATCACGTTACCACGCCAACGTCAAGTTGCTACGAGTAGCTCCTGGCTTCATCAACAGCGTCTCGCCCGTCAGTTCTCTACTACAACTGATCTATGTTGGCTACGTTGCGCATTACGTTTAACACTGTGCCCGAAAGCGCACCGTGTTGCAAAAATTAATAGGCGTACTATACAAATCAAATCTCTTAGCTGCAACTTACGCAATTAAAGCTCCAGGTAAGATTGGATCTAAAAGTTGACAAATACGCCTAAAATCTAAAATAAGCTTAAAAGCTAACACATTTTTAACCGGCAGTTCAGATGGTTACTGCTTTTAGATTATATAATAGCGATAGCTGTTGCAGTGCGTTGTAGGTGTGTGCGCCTCACCATTGGTAGTGGCAGAACTGTACAGAAGACCGGATGCGACTAGGTTGTCGCTCTAGCCGTTTATTTCGTATGGGGTCTGCTTTAAGCCAAGCATTTTCACCCTGAACCTTTACCCTGAAAGTATAGTGGACTTGAGAAATGAACTTTTGTTGTTGTGTTTTGAAGATCAATAATTTTAAGCACCATAAAAGCTAGTGCTTTGACAAAACATGTCACCTCTTCAAGAAATTGTAATATTGTTGATTTTCTTCAAAACTGTCGATTTTTCTACTAACATTACTTCCAGTTACTAAAATCCATAATCAACTGCGAAAAAAAACAGTATTTTTCCCCCTTCAGTGGCAATACTTACAAAGTATTGTGTATTAAGCGTGAAACATATCCCTGGCAATTAGGCAAACATAATGGAGTGACTACTCTAAAGTAGTACGGACGATTACGATTTTGTTTCTCATTATATTACTTCTCAGCTATACTCGTGAAGGTCTATAGTTGGCTGCTTCACTTTCTTTGTTGACAGTTTTAGCCTGTTATTCATTTACTATCAGAAATTTTGGGTTCTGTTTACCGAATTAGCTCACAAGATTAGAGAACCCTGAAGGTAATAAGGGGTAAAAACTTTTGAACTATTGTGTATGCGGCCTATCTTGAGTCCTGCAGGTGTTTTATGAGCGGGTACGTCTTCCTGGAAGGAACGGCTTTAATTGACTGCCGCCATTGTTTTTGTAACCATCTTGGATATCAACAAGGCACTCTGCTACCAAAAACATACAATTGATTATCTGTGTCGCTCTGAAGCGAACTCAAGATAGGCCGCGGACACTATAGGACAGATTTAACACTTAAAACATCACCCTACACGGTGCACAAAGAATTTAGCTGAAAAGAGGAAACCGTGGTGTTAGATAACAGCTTTTCTTGTTTCATCTCGTGACCAAAGGCTAACGGCACCAACCTTGACAGACACATCGTTTAGGATAGGAGAGAGAGAGAGAGTGTGACAAGTTAGGTAGCTAGACAGTTTTGACTAGCGAAATCATCGAATCGTTACGAGATTTTACGGGTGATGCGATTTTATCGACCGGTGAGGACCAGTGATGTGTGCGGGTGATGCATGTTCGTGGCTAAAACAACGGTGCTCCTGTCTGGCAAAACAAGTGTTCCCACACAGTTTCCGCAAAGCAGGCAAAACTGCAGTCCTTGCAAGTTCTCCGTAAAAAGTAAAATTGATTCAATGAAAAGCCTCAAACAGTCGAAAGCCTTGAAAGTGAGGATGGGCTTAACGAGAAAGGCTACCTGAGTGGTAATGACTATTTGAAAACTGCTGACTCTTCGGAATGCTGCAAATAATACAAAATATTTTCACGGTTTCCTTTAACATTCCTATAAAATAACCTGGTCCCCTTTTCATAAGCGTCTGCTCGTTTGTGTATAAAAGTAATAGATCCAATTTGCAGCAAAATTGTCCGTACCATCGTTATAGCTTACCACGGTTGAAAACGACAACCAATCTACGTCCAAACTACGTTTTTGCTAATAGCTCCTGTGCTACGTGTGGTTAAGTAGACGAAGAAACATTTAGAAGAGCCCAGTGGAGCAAGCACTGTGAACTGGGATGAATCTGCTGTAATAATAACAAAAACTCGTGACGTCATGATACCATGGAGCACCATGTCACGTAATATGTAACCATGGGTCAAGGTGAATGGTTCACCATTACTGTTTACATGTTATTCTCTGAAAGGAGGTTAAAAAAGGGTTGGAAAGGAGCATCCTTGACCTGAAGGACGTTTTACAGTATGCGGTTTTGTTATTGTGGTTTGAATATCCATAATTTTGACAAAGCTTGACAACTGCTTTAAAACTGCTCATTTTTAAACTAACATTACTTCCAGTTACCTAAATCCATAATCAACTTCGAAAAAAACCCAGCATTTTCCCTCTTACAGTTGGAGTTCGTACTGAGTATTGTTCATTAAGCGTGAAACATATCCCTGGCAATGAGGCAAACATAATGGAGTGAACATTGTAAAGTCGTAAGGACGATGGGGTAATTTTCTCTACATTATTATTGCTCAACTGTCCTTGTTGAGGTCTCTAGTTCGCTGCTATAGTTGCCTTATCCACCCAAAACCAAAACTGGTATAAACACCCGCCAAGTTTCCAAAAACGATCGGCCTTTGAAGGTAGTGATATCATTAAACCAGGGTAAAGGCCGCCAAGGTTAATTCTATTATCCAAGTTAATCGCACCGACTAATAGTTTGAAAGTTAAATGAAAACTTGAAGATTGCTACTCGACGTAGCAATCTTCAAGTTTTCATTTAACGTCCAAAGTATTATTCGCTGCGATTAACTTGGCTAATAGGATTGACCTTGGCGGTCTTTCCCTTGGTTGAATGATATCACTACCTTCAAAGGCCGATCGTTTTTGGGTGGATATCAACTTTCATAGGACTGTGAACGTACATAAGGTTACACCGTCTTATCTTCATCTGTACCTTTTTTCTAGAGGAATTTTATTTCTATAAATTTTCACATTTTAATTTTCAAATTTACCATTGCCTATTAGCCGTTAGATTAGCCAAATTGATACAGCTTAGTTTATTGTATTATCATTCATGCTTAAGTTGCTTCCATCCCATTTTTGCACACACTGGCTAACAATCGCTGATTTCGTTCGCTTCGCTCACTCAATCAGCGCATCCCCTTCAGTTGTTTTGTTTATCCCTGTACCTTCACCTTAATTTTTCAATATTTCGCCAGCATTAGGATTTATTCTCAACATGATAAGACATGCTTCTAGTTCCTTACACTAGACACATGAAACTTAGGACTGCATTTTATTTTAAGGTTATTTACAAAAATCCCGTTAGCTCGTCGATGCTCATATATTGTTGCGTAACCATCATCTAACGTGCATCCCTTTATTCTTACGCAATCCATGGCAACGTTAATGTTTGCTTATTGTGTTCTTTTTTACAGTTCAGTTATTAGGTCGTCCAGGCTTTTACACTAAATCTAAAGACCAGTGTTGATTGTTCAAGACATTGTTGCTTGAAATCTTTGGTTGCAAGTTGGAAAAGAAACGAAATTTAAATTCACTGATGGCGAATTTCAAAATCCTTCCACGCATTTGTCCTGACCCCTACAACCCCAAACCAACAAAAGGACCATTCTCAGATCACCATGCATTCGTGTGCAAAAGTTCAGGTACGTAGGCCGTCTCAATTTTGCGCTAGCCATGAGCAAAAAGTCTATGGGATTCTACATGGGAAAAGTCTAGCTAGACAGTAACATAAAAACAACGTTATTGACGCATCTTTCCCTCTATGAATGGTGGAGGATCATCCTTTAACTTTTATTTTTTCATCATCCCTGCACCTTCCCCTTACATTTACCACAATTTGAAAGATTTCTGTCGCATTGGGATGTATCCTCAATATGCCAAAATATGCCTTTAGTTGCTTAACTGTTAACAGACACATGTCTGCTAGTAAGGCAGTCTTTTAGTCTTCTGTATAGCCGTACCGGCTGAGTCTATTGCAACGACCCGTGCATCCGTCTGTCGCTTTTTTTCAATTTCACAACGGTGCCAGAAATTGACGACCACTGTTTACAACGTTCGATTCAGTGTCAAAAGTTAGTTAAATAACAAGGCAAATTAAAACATCGTTGACTCCTTATAGCTAATAGACTTCTTCGACGTAACTAAATTAAATAATACCATTTCATCGTCGAATTGAAATCCTAAAGATTTGTGTTAACGCAGCCGTAAAAACAAAAACAGTTTAGCTTCGTTTAAAAGAGTCTTGTCGCATTGTTGCATGAATGAATAGGCTTTCAATTGAACCAAATTCTCCATTAGGCCTATCTGCTACTAACTGCCGTTAAAAAATTAGGCCTAAAAAATGAAAATTATGTCTAAAAGCACGTTACCATGGCACTTCAATAGTTGTTACGAGTCGCTGCTGCAGCGTTTCTCTTGTCCCTTCTCTACTTCCACTGATCTATATAGGCCACGTTGCGCATTACGTTGTAACACTGTAACTGTGTGTGCGGAGGCATACCGTGTCGCAAAATGAATAGGCTTACTGTATACAATCCAAATCTCCGTCAGTTGCTACTTACGAAATTAAAGTTGTAAATTAGGCCTAAACGCTGACAATTATGCCTAAAACTTAAAATAAGCTTAAAAGCTAACACATTTGTAACGGGCACTTCTGATGGTTACTGTTTTTAGATTATATAATAGAGATAGATGTTGCAATGCGTGATAGAGAAGTGTGCCTCACTATTGGTAGTGGCAGAACTGTCAGAAGACCGGATGCGACTAGGTAGTCGCTGTAGCCGCTTGTTTATCATTAACAATTAATTGTTTACTTTTATTTACTTACAAGAGCCTACGGACCATTACATCATTAGCTCTATCTAATCATTTAAATCGGAGTCAGATGTCTACACTGGGATGATCTACTGTTACTTGGCGGCGACATACTAGCGTGTGTCTAGATTTCCACTTTTATCCTTGCTAAGTGGCTTATGCTTATTTTATTCTTTCACTATCGGAAATGTTGGGTCACCGAATTATGTCACAAAATTAGAGAACCCTGAAGAAACCCTGACAAACTTAAAAAAAAAAACCTGAGAACACTGAAGAGACAGATTTAGCACCTAAAACATCGACCTTACGCGGTGCGCAAAGAATTTAGTTGAGAAGGGGAAACTGTGGTATTAGATAACAGCTTTTCCTGTTTCATCTCGTGACCAAAGGCTAACGGCACCAACCTTGCAAGACACATCGTTTAGGAGAGAGAGAGTGTGGCATGACAAATTAGGAAGCTAGATAGTTTTGACTTGTGAAATCATCGAAATCGTTACAAGATTTTACGGGTGATGCGATTCTGTCGACTGGCGACGACCAGTGATGCATGTTCGTGGCTAAATCAAAGGTGCTCCTGTCTGG
Organism: Lithobius niger; assembly: GCA_023313725.1. NCBI lineage: Eukaryota > Metazoa > Arthropoda > Chilopoda > Lithobiomorpha > Lithobiidae > Lithobius > Lithobius niger. Next base: position 12,898 of record JAHWFP010111891.1, read on the forward strand.
GAAAACAAGTGTTTCAACATGCAGTTGTCGCAAGGCGGGCAAAATTACAGTGCCTGCAAGTTCTCCGTACAAAATAAAATTGATTCAACGAAAAGCCTCGAATGCAGAAGAAAGCCTTGAAAGTGAGGATGGGCTTAACAAGAAAGGCTACTTGAATGGTGGTGATTATTTAAAAACTGCCGACTTTTCGGAATGCTGCAAATAATACAAAATAATACACGGCTTACTTTTTTTATGAAATATTTTTCTTTCACGGCCATAAGAATGAATCGGGTACAAGACTTACCTAAAAGAGGACCATCAAGTGTGCTTTGGTATCAAAATTTATGAACATGACTCGATTATTTCCTGTGAATAACCTAATTACGGAAAGGAAATCACTAGGCCGTATCACCGTCATAGTCCTACTTCAAACTTTTCTTATTTTCTGGGAAAAACGAAACATTATGATTTCAATGCAAACGTGCTACATACGTGTAGTGTAACAGATTGAATTTACTGTAAATGTCAACCTTATGACGAACAAGTAATTCGATAGCATTAAGTTTTATCCAGTTTTCTTTAAAAAAAATAAATTAGAATGGCGCAAAGCCGCTCGCACAACTAAAAAACCCATGACGCCACTGCCAGTACTTTCCTAAACCACCGAACAGAACGAACCACTGTTGGTGACAGTTCAGCTCATATAGCCGTGTTGAAGTGGCTTGCTTACGTCAACCATCGTCAGCGATGAATCTGTTTTCGGCCCCTCGCGCATGCTTAAAAGCTCCGACACTGGCAACCACCCGCAACCACCTCCCCGAGATGGTTTGCAATTTGGCATTGCTCGGGCGTGGTAACATTCATTAGCCTAGCCTGGTCCAATCAATTAGCCATGTCAGGTCACGTCAAAGATATGACGTAGTGAGTGCCCTGTTCAGCTTGTTGATTTTGCTAAGCTGCGATTGCAGTTTCGGAAGGTACTAAACGGCTGACGCAACATTACTGCGCACGCGCGACGTCAAGTTTGGAGCCAAACTGTCTCTAACAGTGGTGCGTTCTGTTCGCTCTGCCATTTCGGTCGTTTAGGAAGGTACAGTGTACACGATGGTGTTTGTTACCCACCTAGATTCAACCTCAATATCAGTCCTATGTTGTTGAATCACGCAGAATCAGCATTAAACAATTATAAAATAAACAAATGTAATTTACTTGGGTAAAAGAGCATGGAGTTTGATTTAACGATTTTAGCTGCGAGTTTAGCACTGGCTGTTGGGCTGATTTTTGGTTCTTTTGTAGATTTACGTGCGTTTTTCCTAACAGGACTAACTCTTCGCAAAGGCAAGTCAAAACGTGAAACCCTTTTCCGTTCGGATGGGTTATTTTTCCTTTCTAAACTACACCAAGTGTCTAATGGTTACCTTTCTCATACAAAAATAATGCGACGCGGAGAGTTGAAAATATTAAATAAGCTTTATCTTTAGAATTGGATATTGATAGTTTCGATAGACTGCGAGAATTAAAATTGGAGAGTATTTCCCTATGACTTAAAGGGACACCCGGCTTGCCTTGTAACATTCCGCGTGCCAACTTACAGCTGCGCGCAGATCGTCATCCGAGCAATTACAGCGCCAAGGTCGGCTGGGATGGTAGCTGCGTTCTTCGCATAGGTGCTGTCTCGATTGGCTTTGGGAATACTACACGAGACAGAATCAAGTCAACGATTGTGTCGTCACAAACCGGAACGATTCACGTATTTTAAAATCACAATTTATAATTTTCTAGACTAGTGTCTTATAATTTTGCTTCGGCGATCTATAGGAATAATTAATTTTAATTTTTACCGCATTATTCTATTAGATTTTAGATCTCATGGTAATTATTAGAAAATTAGTAGATGTACACACAGAGATGAAACGTCTTGATTATTGTACGCGCGCAATACGGATCGTTCTTAAATATAGTTAACAATACTCAACAGAAAATCTCTTCGATGCCACATTTTAAAACGGTGTTTTAGCAAGGGAAAGACTAACGGTAAGTAAATAGACCTTTGGGGCCGTACTTGATGTGGTGGATCGAGAAAAATGGCGCTGGGAGGTATATTCCTTTAATGGAAGAAAGGAGACTAGCCACAAGCTTTTTTTTTTCAGCATTGCAGAAGGTGGGGCAGGGGCGCCTCTACCATTAAAAAAGTGAGGGGGCCAAATGCCAGCAGTTGCGTAATGGGATGGGGTGGAGGCAAGAGCCCCCACCCCCAAAAAAAAAAATACGAGCCGAGGGGCATAGAAATCATTGGAAAATTCTAAATTCTCTGTTTTCTTCAAAACTTTTTTTTTCAATAAAGCATACATTACGTAAAGCAAGAAAAGTAATCTCACAATAAAAATAAAGTGGTCGTACGTTTTCTAGCAGGGGGTGTCAACGGGGGGAGGGGCAGCGCTAGAATTTGCCCTCTCTCCGTAAAATATGTATACAACTACGACTGAATGCTACTAAGTCAGAGTCACATCGGTTGATTCCGCGTCACATGACTTGAATGAAACGTAAGGGCATAACGGTGGTTTGAGGTACTATTATTCCTAGTTTATGATTTTCGCTGATAGCTTAATTTCCAATTTATTTTTATAGTAAGTCAGAGTGGTGGGGGAGGAGGGAGATAGAGACTGATCGCAAGATTGTGTGTACACCACTAGAAGTGGGCAACGTAGATTTGCCACGATAAAGTATTGCCAGACTTTTTATTCCAATATTTATCACATCTTTACTAAAATTAATGAACATTTCAGGTTGTATTATACGACGTATAGAAATGAACATCGCACATTATTACTCAATTTAAATTACTTTTTAGAAGATTTAGCTAATAACGCCAGTTTCACTTACGAAACTGCACGTTGAATACATAGCTTTTTCTTTACGTAGTGTCGCTTAGTGCAAAGCAACTATCATCAATTCGTGTGCTCCGTCACGTTGCGTGCTTTTGGTCCGAATCTAGTGTTATTAATGTATTAATAAAAACATATTAAAATGCCAAACCAACGTTAAAATGAAGAGTTAAACTAAAAAAAAATTTCTATCTCCCGATTTCTTAAAACTGAGGGGGCTATTATTGGTCCCAGCAAAAAGTGGTGGGGCCATGGCCCCCCTGCCCCCCCCCCCCCCGGCTCCGGCGCCTATGAGGTGGGTTTTTTTTTTTGTTAGTTACTTCAAGTTCAAGGTAAGACATCAAATATAAATTACAGATAAGGCCAAACCACGAGGATTTTTATTTTTAATCAAATACACAACACTACGCTACGCAGGTATGGTGTACAGCCTATGCATCTGAAATTTTTCTCCTAATCTTGCGTTAGGCCACGGAGATTTTTTTTTTTTTAATGTTATAAAAAATATAACGCTTCCTGAGCAATTCATGTGTTATATGGAAACTTAATATTTCATAGATCGAACTGGAACAATATTTATCCACAAAATTATGAATAGTGCTTACAGGTTAAATATTTTACCATGCAAAGTTATCAACCAAGTTGCATCTTTCTTTTTTCCTATGCTAACCAAGTCACACCTTGGGTCTTCTCAACAGGAGCTTGGAACAAAATACAAGCGGCGCCGGCCAGAAAATGAAAAAAATAAACACCACAAGAATCAGGCCAACAACGATAAAAAAAATAATAAGCGCCAATTTTTCCAATGGTAAAAATGTCACTTTGCAGTACAAACAAACATTTCTCTTATACTATGCGGATTCTGGGATTGATAGTAATGGCGGACGATGGCATACGGGATACCGTGGTTGTTTTGCGTTGCCGGTGGCTTTTTCGATATTGCGCGGCTAAATTATTATGATATCTTGAAAACAAAGGCAGTGGTGTGGTAGAGGAAGGTTTATAGTTTTTGGAAAGGCAAGATGTTTTAGCATTCGCCCAAAAACTCACAAAGAAATCGACGAATGTATCCGATGTATTTTTCTATCCATCACAAAATACGGTCACGTTGTCATGTTTAAAGTATCACAGAGTGCTTTTGTTGAGAAGGGAAGGGCGGGTTTTGTTCTGTTGCTGGAACAGTGCGAGTGTACAGTTAAAAAAAAAGCCTTATTGGAAGTAGATCAGACTTGTAAGCAATGTTTGTTTACAGCGAAAAGTGCAAATGTTGTCCTTGGAAAAATATACGCCTTTCTTATTATCTCTGCACAATAACATCGTAGAAATCAAGATTACTACTTTTAAGCACTAGTTTTAAGAATTAAGCAAGAACTAACGGCACGCATCTAGTAGGAGGGAAGCATTGGGTTTGGGGGGGAGCTTTTCAGGACAGCTTGCTTCTCGAAGAAACCGTCTTGAGCCTCAGCATGAACATAAACATGGAAGAATATAATAGAAGTGGTTATTAGAAAAGGGGGAGGGGATCAAAATCTGTGGGACGGGGGGAGGTTTGAGTGACATGATGGCTGATAGTTCTGCGGACATGAACATGGAAGAATATAATAGAAGTAATCCCAGTAAGAGAGGAGGGGGAGTATTAGCGGTGGGGTGTGTGATTGGTGTCACAGGATGCGCTAATTGAGTGAGCGAAGCAAAAATGTTAAGAAACTTAATTCGGACGAACGTGGACATACATGTCACATGAGGTACCATGCCAAACCAGTGTTGCAAACCAAGCACGCAATACCACCCGTGCTAAGCACGGGCTTCGGCTCTTACTGTCGTTATTGGTGTGATGCTCGCGCCTGCATTGCGACTGGGGTAGTCCTAATGTGCAGGAGTAGGAGGATGACAACGGTGCTTTATGTGTTCGGAGAGATAAAGTTGGCATAGAACTCTCAGGTGACCATTGTTGGCTCTTGGGCTGTTTCGGAGAGTAATGGTGTATCAGACTTTTTAAAGTAGCCCAATGGTCGCTATATTTCCTCATTCAGTTGGTTTTTGGAATGCTCGAGGGATTGCAGGGAAAGGGAATGAAGTTTTTGGTGTGGTGCCCACCAGATTTCAAGTGTTGGAGGCTGCCGAGACTCGTGTGAGAAACTTCTCATTCTGTGCCGTGGGCGTACCAACTCAACATTGGTCTAGTAATTTTGGCTGTGGCGTAATCTTTCTGTTCGCCATTGTGTGCTCCATCCTGTGGCTTGTCCTAGAGTGATTTCAACTGGTGTGCTTGACGGAAGGGTTGGTTCTTTGTGGCTTTTATGTATTTGTTTGGTAATTTGTCTGCTGTAGACTGGGAGTGATGGTTGGCAGGTCTGCCTCGCCCTTTGGTACTGTGTGGGGACTTTAAAGCGCATCATAGTTTGTGGGGGAGCCTGAAGCATGCAGGAGAGGGGCGTTATTGCAGACTCATGGGCTGATCAGAACTAAGCGGTCCTGAATGATGTTGGTGATTTAGTGGTATTTGCAAGAATCAGTGTTGAGCTTAGCTATGTGCTCAACCAATATGCAAGCGACTTTTCTTGCACGGTGCCTGGCGATCTTCGTTGGAGCAATTATTTCCCATTTTCTGTAGAGCCAGTCAAGAAGGTATGAAGAAGTCTACTGGTATGCCGGTGAAAGGAACCCAATAGGTTCCGTTCTTGTTGGAGAATATGAAGCTTTAATTGGGAAATGGGGTTATGGTTTCTCATGGGTCAAGAGACAGAAGTCGTTCAGAGCCAATTAACAAGTGTCGTGGAGTAGGGAATGCTGGATAGTAGTTCGGATCAGGATGAATTTGCCACAGAAGTTCAAGCATCAGTCGATAGGAGAACGGTGGGCGTTGTATCCGTGTCAGGTGGCTCAGGCTGGAAGGGTCCACACAGCAAGCAAAGGAAACTTTGGCTCTAGACTGCGTCGAGAGATTGCAAGAGGATTATCATAGGCAAAGATATGGCAACTGAAATACCCAGGCAAGAAGTAAGCTGGAATTCTTTGAGGTTTTGTTCCATCCAGTCAAAAATTCTTGAGAGGCAGGGAGCTGGTTGAAACATTGAATGAGCAATTTGTGCTATTTATTGAAGGATAAAGGGAGGTCAACGAAGCAAGCAACCAGACCCTATGTAGCATTGTCGGGACACTTTGGGACAAGCCTTGTCTGAAGCAGAACAATAGAGGTTGTGCTCAGTGCTGCTCGGGATGGTGCATCGTGATTGAATGGTGCCTGCTACTCGCAGGTGAGAAGCCATCCACCTCAGGGTAAGAATATTCGTTAATTCTTCCAAAAGATCTTGGATGGTGGTTAGGTGGTTTGGAAAACTGCAGTTTTGGTTCAGTGTCAAAAGCGGGGAAGACTAGGTCTTCTTTGTCGTGGATGAGACCAATTGCGCTGTTGTCCCAGGTGAGGATGATCCTGGAAAGGTTGCTAGCAAAGTGGCTTAGTTGTTATCTTGGGGGAAGCAGGGGAAGGAGTTTGCAGGATGCAGTGTTGCTATTCTGTATTGATGTGAGGGAAGCTTGGACCAGAGGCCAGATAGTTTTTGCTGTTTTTTCTGGACTTCAAGCAGTGTGTGGTACTGTGGTCCTGTAGTGCATCTTTGGGGCTCTTAGTGAAATGGATACTGGAGATAAATTGGTGCATCTATTAAGCAGAATGTTCGAAGATGATGGTGTCATCACAAGAGTGGGTCGTGATTACTCAGCGTCACAATCAACAAGTAGAAGCTTATCGCAAGTAGTTGTCTTCCTCTATTTCTCTTTGTGGTTCTCCGGAATTTTCTACTAAGTCTAGTGAACCATTTGGTTAATGTGACTGAAGTTCCAGGGTTACATTGTCCAGTGTGGATCAATTCGTAAGAAAATCCAACAGTGTCCTATACTTGGGAGGTGGGGGAGGTCGACTGAATGTGGGCATTACTTAGCAGGAAGAAAGTGACTCTGCGTGCATGTCTGTACAGCATGGTTCCTGAGTGGTAGCGTTTCTAGCTGAGATGCAGGGATCTTTTGACCGGGCTGTACTGCGAAATCTTTATTCTAGTTATGTGCCACCAAAGATTGATTTTCATCTGTTATTTTTATGCAACTCTCCTAGAATATTGGCGAAAATGTAAGTTGCTGTAAACAGGTGCTTAAAGGTCATCACTCGCTGTTTGCAGTCAGTTCCTGCGTTATTACTGGCGCATTTTTTTTTACAAGTCTTCAATACAGAGCAAATAGTGAATTTATGAAATTAGTGGGGCTATGTCTAGAGGAGAGTGGGACATAGTTGGAAGTAATATGCTGGACTACTATGGTCTATCTCGAGAAAAATTGAAAGTGTTCGGGGAGGTGGACCGTGGAGTACAATAATATCTAAGCTTTCCTCTTGCAGCCTTCCATATCGCGATGCCCTGGCCTCTGGTTAGTCCTTGGTTATGATGTCACAGGTTGATGGA
>JAHWFP010111894.1:4431-29024 GCA_023313725.1 Lithobius niger
GGCTGTATACAGATTTACAATGTGACGGAGCGGATTTTAATAAGTTTGTTATGCGTGGTTACCTATCCCTATACAGCCTACATAACAGCTATTGTTCCAAAACATTAAACTGTGGTGGAGATATTATGCATCCAAAATTTAACAGGGACACTAAAGGTCAAATAATAAAGTAAATGTTACCGCAGTTTCAAATAAAATTCTTTTCAATTGATCTGATATTTTTTTACTATGGCATATCACAATAAACAATATCAAAAAAAAAGATACTCACAGACCAATGTCTTGAAATTGTATTGAATGTGATGTTGTGTTTTTCTTTCTTGATCCTTTCCTGGTGGAAGTTTTGTCCTTCTTTGAGAGAAAGTCCAACTTTGGGTTTGACGTACAGCCAAGCTAAAGAAACTGTTCACTGGAATGGGCGTGTTTAAGCCTCTTATAACTGTCACCATACACTAAGAATGGACTGGAACATACGAACTGAGAAATACATTTGATGTAGGCAGTTGAAGTAAAAACAAACCTATCTCTTGATATAGGCACGAAAACGCACCTCAAACTCTGTGAGGGCTCTCCAGGAACATCAAAGAACGTGAGGAATGCCAGCCAAAAGACCCAAGCAGCCTAGCTACCAGCAATAGGCCGGGGAATCAAAAATAGCGACAAACCAAGGTGCATGACGTTTGAAAAAATATATATATATTCAAAAGACGTAATGATGATAACGTAATATACAAAGTATAAGGACCTTTTCAGCATGAAAGGGAAGGGAAAATTAATATCAGCTGTGGCGAAAGAGGTCAAGAGAAGAACTAAAAATTGAAGTTTTTGTGGTCATCCTCGCTTTGTAACCGGTAGGATTGGTTTATGAAAAGTCAATACGAAGTTGGAACACATAATATCGAACACATTTTCTGAAGGGCTCAGATTTCTATTACCTGCAGAAGTCTTTAGATGTTTGTTGTGGGAATACAACATGTTGCTTAGGAGATTTACACAGGTCCTTTTCAGCAGGAATGGGCAAGAAAATTCAATTTCATTCGCAGCAGAAGCCAGTGGTTAATTAAATCTTGAATTTCCATGGTCTTCTCTTTGTAACCGACAGATATAAAAAAAAAAAACACAGAATATAGAACGTATCATTTTGAACGGCACTGATTTCCACGATGTGTACGAATCTTTAGATGTAGGCTGTATTAAAGAAATACAAGTCGCATGTAAGATTTATATTTGAAGAGGGAGTTCCTGTTCTAGCAGTCACGTGTGTTGAAATTTTGTTTTGCAAGTGTGATTGCAGCTTTCGTGTCATGATAATACGACATTATCTTTTCTACAAAAAATGACGTCATAAATCATGTGACTGCAAGTGACGTCACACAATATAGCAACCACCAATCAACCGACTCCAGTGTGGTCGGAACTGACGTCATCAGTAGGATGGAGAGTAGAAACCTTTTTTTGGAATTCCTCATTGGCTAGGAGTGGAAAACTTGCACTTGAGCATCAATATCACACACAAAAAAATTTTGTCGCTCTGGGATCATGTCTTGAGGTACCCCAACGGCCTAAAGTGGTTCTCAGGAAAGCACGCACAGGTTTCTTTTTTCTTAGCACATGAAATGTTTTTTTTTTTTAAGCCATAGTAAAAAAAAAATCCGACCACGCACAAAACTTTCACCAAACACTTCCTAGAGCCGATTACTTCCTGGACCCAAGCTCCAATCAAATGATGGCTTCGAAACGAATCTAAGGGCTTATCATAGGCACGTCACAACTAAAAAATTGGATCTAAAGAATAGCCTTATTCAAGGTGTAAAATTTGCTCTCTAAGCTTAAATTAATAGCTTTAAAATGTAGTTGTTGCACCCCGTAACTAAATGCTCTCCACAACTAGGCTACTGGAGTTCTTTGATAAAAAAAAATCGCTCACATCTGAAAAAGCGTTAACAAAAGATAAGAAAAAAAAACCACACGCCCACATCACTATTTTAGTACCACTCCTGAGAACCATTTAATTAATTTTTATTGGCTTACAAGTGAAGCTATAGCTATAGCGACCATTTTGGAATTACAAGTTAACTGCAAACTCAGAATACTCAGCAAAATAAATGCTGTGTTACCCAATACTTCAGGTCGTGAGAGATCGGGCAGGGGAGATCGACAGAATGTCCTCTGAAAGAAAGCATGTGTGAGAGTGAATAGGAATACGCTTACGCTACAAAACACATCCAGAAGCATGCTAGTACTTCGCCCGGATAGTGAGTGCATACTATTTTATTAGAGGTCAATGGCATCGTATTGTTGGCGTCAACTCTGGTATTAAACCATGCGTGAGTATATGTATACAGGGTGATTCAGAAAGGATGGACCAATGCCCACCGTTTCTCCCCTATGTGCACGATCGAAATGGCATTACGTGGATGTATAGTATGATGAGGGGGCCATCTGCACATGTGATCATGGCTGACCTTGCACCATCCACTCAAGGTCATCACGACACTAACTTCTACACCGTACTTCCTACGCTACCAGTGTAAATGGGAATGTTGTAGAGAATCATATGACGTGACTAACTGCGAAAAAAGAATTTAAATCTAAACAGAATGTAAATCAGAATTTAAACTTTAAATCAGAACTGACAACAGAATTTAAAGTAAACAGAGATATAAAGGCTACAACCAAAACAAACCCCGACAAAGGAATGTTAACACCTTACGAATGGAAGGTCCCTCAGTATGAAAATCTCAGGTACCGATGATGATTTTCACAGAAAGTATACTTCAGACAGCGTACGGACTGTATCCATGTTATCACATGCCCCATACGTACAATTCTGTATGTAAACCCTTTTCCAATCCCAATGCACTGTGGAGGAGTACTTTCAGATGGTTATGATTTATGGAGAATGTGGTAGACGGGCTAGAGAAACTGCTCAGGAATTTCGCCGTCTATTTCCGCATCACACAAAGTCATACTGCGTACTGTGCAGCATCTCAAACGAACAGGTAGGATTGGGCCTGCTCCACCCTTGGGACAACCTCCTGTAGCAACGGATGAATCCACATCAGCTGAAGTACTCGCATTTGTTGCATTAAATCCACATATACGAGCACCCGTCATGTAGATCAACAGGCTGGTATCTCACAACTGTCAGTTGTTCGTGTTCATTACCACGCCTACCATGTCCACCTACACCAAGGATTGTCACCGGGAGATTACGAACGTATAGGATGGAGTTCTGTACCTGGATGTTACTGCAGAATGAGGACAATCCAGATTTCCTTCAGTCCGTCCTCTTCGCAGACGAGGCGAACTTTTCCCGTGACGGTGTGGTGAACATCCACAGCGCACACTGTTGGTCACCCATCAACCCAAACTGGATGACGGCAGACACGTCATCAGGAACGATGGAGAGTCAATGTGTGGTGTGTGCTGTACAACATTACAGTTGAAAGGCCAGTATTCTACCAAGGTGCGCTTACCGCTCAGCGTTATTTGAATATGTTACTGCAGCAGGTAGTAGTGAACTTTATGGAGGATCTACCGCTAGTGGAATATGCAGCTGTGTGGCTGTAGCAAGATGAGGGACCTCCCCATTTTGGTAGAATTGTGCGTGCATGGCTTGGCTTGATGATAATTTCGCAGATTGTTGGATTGGTCGAGCAGGCCCCGGAGCGTGGCCACCACGCTCACCAGATTTATCTCCATTGGGCTTCTTCCATTGGGCTCACATCAAGACGCTGATCTACCAAACACCACCACAGGACAGAATGACCTGCAGGACCGCATTCGCAATGCATGCGCCATGGTGACCCCAGCCATGTTGCGCTCTGTCTGAACCAAACTTCTGTGACGGCTTGAACTTTGCATTGATGTTGACTGGTGCCACTTCGAACATTTGTAGCAACACCGCGAATGCGACACGGTTCTACGACCGTGGACTGTAACCGACAACCTGGCCTTGAAGCAGTTGTTCAAGGAAAATGATACGTGATATATACGCAGCATGGTTTGCTGTGTCGTTCTTTCACCTGCATTCTTTGGTATTTATGCATTGATTTATATTCTGTTTACTTTAAATTCTGTTGTAAGTTCGGATTTAAAGTTTAAATTCTGATTTACATTCTGTTTAGGTTTAAATTCTTTTTTCGCAGTTAGTCACGTCATATGATTCTCTACAACTTTCCCATTTACACTGGTAGCGTAGGAAGTACGGTGTAGATGTAGTGTCGTGATGACCTTGAACAGATGGTGTAAGGTCAGCCATGATCACATGTGCAGATGGCCCTCTCTATATACTACACATCCACGTAATGTCATTTCGATCGTGCACATGGGGGAGAAACGGTTGGCACTGGTCCATCCTTTCTGAATGCCCCTGTATATATCATATTGTTTGAGCGTAGGCTAGCTACTGCATCGGTGTTTTCAGGTGTTGAACACTACTTGGTGCTGCTGATAATGAGCCAGAATACCAGAAGCTGGGAATTATGTAGACCTACGGCGTTCTGCTGAATTAATGCTGTAGATTAGATTCTTTAATCCTTTACAGTTACTGTAATAAACAGTTAAATACTAAATGCTGACAATTAATATTTTGATTTATGTGTAACTACTAGGTCAGCCCCTCGTATATGGTCGGTATCATAGATTCCCACTAGTACTTCAATAGTATAAAGATTGTCGAGATTCCTACTGTGGCCACACAAACAAACAAAAAACTACGATCTATAAGCCCCGATATATGGCCGGTTTTACAGACCACTGGTATGATTTCCCGTTCGCATGAAAATACTGTGTCGTCACTATATCTGCCGATTATTGTTGAAGTTCCTTACAAATTGAACACCATCGTTACCAGTCGCCCATCGCCCAAGCCTCACATTCTCACCACGGACTTCAATAGAACAAAAATATAATAATAATATAATAAATCAAAGTTTGTCGCCATAGCAACGGGTCTGGCAAGGACCGGGGGTCGCTAACAGCCAGCCGTAATTATACGCTATTTTCTGTAAAATTAACGTCTTTTAAAAGTTAAGAACTAAGTTGTATTGAATTTCAACAGTAGGATAAAATGAAAAATAATAAAATAAAATAAAAAAATAAAATAAAACAATGGCTGGGAATGTGGAATACGCGGAGGTGGGGTAGGGACACGAATGCCTTGCTACCAAAGTTAGACCTGCCAGGGTCCCCGGTGGCATCCCCAAACGTGTTGTTTTTTCAGGGGAAAGATGGCCAAGGTGCAAACACGGGAATGTTTAAATAACGAGGCTAAAGATAAAAAATAAATTAAATTACAAATTAAAATTAAAAAAATCGTTGTAAACTTGCTAAAGAATATTTGTTGATTTTAAAAAGTAAAAAGCAAATTCATCCACATAATGGGATTTGTCGTAATCAAATTGTTAAAAATATATATTATCCCCCACATACTCTATTCGATGGATGGCCCACGGGTTGCCAATACTGCACCAGTGCTCGGAGGCGGGGGTCATAATGGTCTTTTAATAAATTTACTGACATCTTCAGTGAGCAGTTTCGCCTCAGAGTTCATGCCCACTGTATTAGGACGAAGCGCACTCCAAACGGGAATGGTGCGGACTGAGAAAAATGTTTTTCTACATTCAAGTTTCGTACCTTTGTTATCGAGCTTCGAAGGCTGCCCACGAGTGCAATGTAGACTAGGAGCCGGATCAAAGAACGGAAGGTCAGCCGTCATCAAGCTTCAAAGAATCTTATAAGTCATAATATACGTCAGATTATCGACATTCCCACTACGGACCAACATACAAACAAAACTAAAATCTTAGAATACTGACTCACAACTGCGAGTTAACTCACAAGCAATAAAATAATTACAAACAAAAACGTCCAGTGTGCCGTAAAAAGGGGGGTTATATGATTGAAGTTTCACTTTACTTGTTAAAATGTACACGGATAAAAATTGATGATTTTTAGTTGAAATAATTTTAGTCGAATGTACAACTGAGAAAATTGCATCTGTTTAAGTGCTGTTGTGCTTTACGTTTTAAATATATGATTCGTCAAGCACAACAGCATTTAAACAGATTCTCAATTGTACATTAGATTATTTCAATTAAAAATCAACCATTCTTATCCGTGTATATTTTAACAAGTAAAGAAAAACTTTAATCACATAACCCCTTTTTTACGGCACACTTGACGTTTTTGTTTGTAGTCCGTGTACCTTTTTTACAGCTATGGCGTCACGCTACAAAGGTTTATGCATGCAGTCGATTGTTGCTGGCCACTTTGAAACAATTCAACTCAGCTCTGAAAGCCTGCATTTACGAAATAAATACGCCATTCTATTGTTTCTAGCTGCCAATTTCGAGGCCTAACAACTTAGCTTAGTTTGGTATATATATAGCCCAAACACGGGGTCTTTCATTTCATTTCATTTATTTAACACAGCCGCACGCTCCTTAAGGGAAGTAACCTCTATCGTGCAATAATAGAAGGCGCCACTTGACCTCTAATCACTGTTCAGTTCAGTTCTTATTGTCCGAAGTTATTTTCATCAATACATGACACAGGTACATGTACAGGCAAATTTTATGTCAGGTGATGTAAGAGTAGTTAGACTAACCTCTATTAGTAACCTACAATTGTTCAGTTCTATAAATACTGTGCACATTGGCTTTAATCAATACATGACATAGTTATAAGTAGTAAGTATCTTTCTTTATATGGAAAGGCAAATTCTACGTCGGGTGGTGTAAGGGAAGCAAACACTATCCTAACCTCTACTGTAACTTTTGTTCACTTCAATAAATATTGTCCATAATGGCTTTCATGAATGCATGACCTATTTATGTGTACCTTTATATATTAATAAACAAAAACGGAACGTTAAATGTTTAGAGTAAGGGTCTAAAAGTCAAAACCTACAAGGAACACGGACAAAGTTTGACAGTCAGGGTCTAGGTGTACAATTTTGTAAGAGGCTGGTAAGCATTAGACCCTTACTACCCGGTGGTTAGCTTATAGTTCTACTCTATTCGGACAGAAAGTGTGTATGAACGATTGTAGCAGATTTTCTTTGTTCTTAGAATATTGTTACGGAACTTTAAGAACCTAATTTTCTTGTGATGTTTGGCATTTTGTGTCTTTTGATGCTTTAGAATTTTTTTATTATATTTCGTAGATTTACGGCAGAGGATAACCAGTAATGCTCTCTGCTGCGAATACCCTGCAATGTTACTAAATCAAAAAATAATTTTCAACATACAGTAAAGCAGTAAACCTATACCATACTACCACTGGATCATCACGTGGGAGGATTTCCAGTTTTTCGTGAAAATGTTTTTATTTCTGACCACCGGGTAGTAAGGGTCTAATGCTTACCAGCCTCTTACAAAATTTTACACCTAGACCCTTACTGTCAAACCTTGTCCGTGTTCCTTCTAGGTTTTGACTTTTAGACCCTTACTCTAAACATTTAACGCTCCGTTTTTGTTTATTAATTCGTGTTACTTTTAGAATTGCAGCTAAACTGTAAAACTGAGATTTTAACACAGAGACCCAAGGCAGTGTTAACAATAGAAACAAATCCTTTTATCTTCAGTCTTGCAGCTGGCGTTTGCTAATTAGCATTGTTGCATAATAACAATGTTTAAAACAATGTAAAACAATCAATCTGGTCGTTTACAGCTCCATAACCCCTGAACCACTTGACCAATTAGAAAATGCCTTATGGAAAGGGCACATCTACAGAGCAATACCTGTAAAATGAGCTAAGAACCAGCTTTACAGGACAAATAGTTTGACCTGTAGAGAGGACAGACGAAAGGTACATCCCCAGAACAAGACCAAGAACAAGACCAAGAACAAGACCAAGACCAAGAACAAGAAGTTGTCTATTTGGCCCCACTCTGTATCTCGGGTTTGGCTCGCCCGAATTTCACAATTTTTGGACTGCAGACAGGCCTTGACTAGTCAAGGCTAGATTCCAAATTTGGTCTAAAAATGTTTACTTTTGACGGAGTTATAAGCTCTCAAAGTTGAAAGTTTAACACAGAGATCCAAGGTCAACCCTTACTAACACTGGCTACCGCCAGTGTTAATAAAACGCAAATTTTAAGTCGGTTGGTGTAACTCAACCTTGCAGCAAAGGAAGTAACCACTATTGTAATCTCTATTGTAACTTCTGATTGTTCAATTCAATAAATAGTGTCCACAGTGGCTTTCATCAATACATGACGTATTTACGTGTGCGTTTATACGGAAAAGACAAATTTTGTGGCGGGTGGTGGAATGAATGTAACCAGTATTCTAACCTCTATTGTAACCCGTTATTTGTCGTAGAAATAACGTTGATAATTTAGCACTTTTTTATGCTGCAATCGCTTCAAGCCAACGAGATAACAGGATACGACAACAACCAGCGTAATAAACCAATGAGTAAGTGATAGCAAGCCACTGCACATGTATGACAGTTTCATATTAGAACAACAATCTGAAAATCTCCATGCTCAGCTAGACATTTTACGTGTATATTCTCCCCCATCCCACCTCAACCCTACATGGCAATAACAAAAATATTAACAAAATTAGTGTTAAAAGTGTAAGTAAAGTCTCGGAAAAAAAGCCAAAGCTAAGGAGGCAAAAACCTGGGGAGAAATGGTGGTTGCAAAGATCTGATACTGAATACATTAATTTTTTCTATCTGTATGCTGGCAATATAAGAAGGTTCCATGATGTTTCTTTACATCTTGTTTATAAAGGGTGATGTTTGTAGAGTAACATGTATCACGTGACAGCACGCACGTGCGTTCTTCGCTGAAGGGTCAAAGGGTAAAAGGGTTTTAGCGAGCATTAACCGCACCCAATCATCTGCTCGACGCAGCTCTAATGCCTATACTATGTCTGCAAGAGTAACAATGCGATAAGACAACAAATTTATCATACACGGCGACAACTGTGTATATATATATGATTGAAGTCCTCTCTCCAGCAAAACTAAAACTATTATTTTTTCCGTTTCTATTCAATATATTTCGACCGAACTTGGCCAGATGGTAGATAGCAACTTTTCCAAACATTACACCAACTTTTATGCAATTCCATGCAAGAGTAAACGTAGGAAGCCACACGTAAATTTGAAAACTGTTCACTTCTTCTTGTTGTTCTGGTTCTTGCTCTTATTGGCTGACACGGTTTCAGAAAAAACTACTGCACCTACCTAAAATCTGAAACATTATCTGAGCCAGAAATTTCCTTGGGCTTCAACCTTACAGGGACCACTTTTTCAATTGGTCGATCCATTCCGGATTTACGGGACCCTAAACGATCATTTTGATTGTTTTACATTGTTTTAACCGTTGTATTTAGAGAACAATGCCACTCAGCAAACTCCAGATCATTTTTCGGGCATGCAACAATCGACGGCATGCATAAACCTTAATAGCGCGACACCACAGCTGTTAAAAAGGTACATGGTTTACGAACAAAAACGTCAAGTGTGCCGTAAAAAAAGGGGTTATATGATTGAAGTTTCATTTTACTTGTTAAAATGTACACGGATAAAATTGGTGATTTTTAATTGAAATAGTCAAATGTGCAATTCAGAAAATTGCATCTGTTTGAGTGCTGTTGTGCTTTACCAATCATACACGTTACTTAAAGCACAACAGCACTTAAACAGTGCAATTTTTTCAATTGTACATTTGACTATTTCAATTAAAAATCACCAGTTTTTATCCGTGTAAATTTTAACAAGTAAAATGAAACTTCAGTCATATAACCCCTTTTTTTACGGTACACTTGACGTTTTTGTTTGTTATTTTTATTTGACTTAATCCCATTGTTATCTAAGCACTTCGGTGCTTATTGGTAAAGGCTACTTTACTGTGAGGTTTGATTTCAACCTCCAATTTAAAGCCAAACTTTTAACGCCTAATATCTCCCCAGTCTGTGAATACTTTTCGATTAAATTCGGGGTGTTAATTCTGTTGGACTTGGTCAACAAGCGCACCAAAATTCATTAAAATCATCTGACAAGTTTTTGGTTTTTGATCTTGTAGTTCTTGTTGTTGGCATACCACGTTTCTACGACGCTCTTTACAGATCAATTTGTCCTATCAGAAAACAAAAACGAATTCGTTTGATGCTTAAGGTAAGGTTTAATTGATCCGAAGTCAAAATAGCGACGGAACACAAATGAACTTTCCTGTACGGTTTTAGATATGCAGTGTTGCTGTACTGTTTAGTCCACGTGAAACCTTACTGCTGTAATGCTTTTAACATTTTCACTTTTCCACTCGATTAATTGGTGCGTTCTACTTGGCTAAACGACATCGGTGGAAGTTGTTAAAAACTAATCGTCTTAGTGTGCTTAGGCACAGCCACCTACAGTAAATGCCGTATCATCTTTGCCTCACACTATGCTCGCAAAACGGCGAATCAAATAAGGACGCGGCAAGTTTGCCAAGTGGCGTCATCTGTTGACAGAATTTGGTACCCTGGTCGGTTAGTTTGAAATTTCGCCGCTTGGTGTAGAGATGGCAGCACCTAGCACACTTGCGCTTCCTTCTATGTCAATGGTTGATTTTACTTGCCTAATTTGTCTTGATCTGATCCGGCCTTTACAAAGGTGGCTGTAGCTTAGGCCAGCTCTGCTCAACTAGTAATTCAGGATTCTCGTGACTCCTTGAAAACCTGGCAATATCCTTGAAAGTAATAATAAAATTCCATGCCTGGAAAAGTGGTGGAAATTCTTGAAAAATGGTATATGCATCATCAGTAGGGTGATGAGCGGAGAGTAGATGACGTGACTGAAGAACACTGGAAAGTTTAGCAAAGAAAGAAATATCGAACATTTTCTGAAAGTAAATCCCTAATCTTTCGAACTGGATTTAAAATTCCAGGTACCCCTTTTTTTCTGTCAAACCAGCAACTGCCTTTGTAAATCTTATTAGGGATTTGGACGTGTGGTTCAGCTCAGATTGGAAATTTTCTATTCATTGTAACCAAATTGTTAAGCAAGCAAGGCAGCGTTTGGCTATGATTCGACGTACTTTCCCATCTGGCGATTATTCACCTGGACTTTTGAGGTATTTGTGCGACCAAGCCTGGAATGTGCAAGTCCTGTTTGGTCTCCTCACTTATTGGGAGATATACACAACGTTGAATCTGTTCAGCAAAATTTCACCACATACCTGTTTGGGATGAAAAATACGCTGAATGCTTGGCAATCCTAGCTAGACTCATTGGAATATCGCTGTCTTGTGGCCGACTTGACTTTAACTTTTCAAATTTTGTATAGTCACGTTGATTTCCCAGCAGATTGTTTTTTTGCTTTTTTTTTACCTTGGGTGAAGGTGACCGGACACGTAACCACTCACAAAAGCTGCTTGTCGCTTGGGCAAGGCGTGATTGTGAAAAGTCTTTCTTTGCTAATTGCGTGGTGAATGTTTGGAACTCTCTACTTGGTGATGTTGTTGAGGCATCCTCACCTGCTGTTTTTTGAAGCTAAACTTAAAAAAAATATGACCTTCACATATTTTTAAAACGGTCTTTCTGACATTACCATACTGTGGTAAATTTTCTTTTTTAGATCCTTCTTTTTTACTTTTTTTACCCTTGTTTTTAACCTGTGAAATACCGTCAGCCACCAGGCCATTTTACCTATTTGTTAAATTAGGCTGGGTGTTAATGACACTTCGGTATTCATTTCTGTCATGTACATTTTAGATGCGACAATATTATTATTATTAAATAGTCGAAAGTGCAGTCTTACATTATTTTTCGATTGTTTGGGCTTGAAAAATTTAGAAATTTGGATTCTGACTTTAATTGTATTTATGCGTATAATGGTTGGATACAGCAGTAAGGTTTCACGTGGACTAAACAGTAAAGCAAAACTGCAGTATCTGAAACCTTACAGGAAAGTTTATTTGTATTCCTTTGCTGTTTTGACTTCGGATCAGTTAAACCTTACATTAAGCTTCAAACGAATTTTTTTTTTTTTACTAATTCATGCTACTTTGGCGTATCATACAGTTTAGATTAGCTTGTTTTAATGTTTTGTATCTTTACTAATTACGGTTTGCTCAAACCGGTATGGAAATAAACTCTTTAATCTTCAGTCTACGTCTTCCAGCAGGCGATTTCTGATTGACTTTGTTGCATAATAACAATGATTAAAACAACATAAAACAATCAATCTGGTCACTAAGAGCTCCCCTCTACCACTTGACCAATTAGAAAAGGCCTTATGAAAAGGGTACATATACAGAACAATACCTGTAAAATGAGCTAAGAATCAGCTTTATGGGACAAATCGTTTGATCTGTAGAGAGCGTAGTAGGTACGTGACTTGCCAACACCACCACGACCACCAATCATAGAGCAGTGACATTTGCGCCATATTGGTTCCAAGTATGGGCGTAACTACAAGGTGCACTACATAAAAATGAAGGGAAAAACAACGGAAGAGCGGATGTCTTAGGCTTAAAATAACGTTGTTTTCTCCAAAAACAAAAATCGCGCGTTTTAGGTCTAAGAAATCACTCTTCACAGCATCGGCTTCAGTATGATGCCCTTCTGTTTCTCTCCGCAGTGCCCCTTGCAGCTAACCCATTAAGGCTCCAGCATAGAGTTATATACAATAATAGCCTACTACGTCGTATCACTGCTCTATAAAATGAAAATCACGATTTCAGCTCAAGTTCAGATCAGAAACTCCAACACATGTTCACCAAGGCCAACAAAAGCTAATTTGAGTGGAAAATATTGAAATACAGCAGAGATATTCAGCATCCCAATTTCGGGTTTAAGATGGGAGGTTGAGGCCAAACCTTCTTTACTAATTAGAAAACAAAAACGAACTCGTTTGATGCTTAATGTAAGGTTTAACTGGTCCGAAGTCAAAACAGCAAAGGAACACAAAAACGGCAACACTGTAGTTCCAGATAGGGCCTACTGAAGTGTTGCTGTTCTGTTTAGTAAACGTGAAACCTTAGTGCTGTATTCAAATGTTTTTATCATTTATACTTTTGCAGACGGTAGATCAGCTAATGATTGGTGCATTATACTTGTCTAAGCGTCCTCACTGGAAAATGTTGACAAACAAATCGTCTTAGTATCAGTTAGACGATGGCGTTCGGCAACAATGCGGTAAGACTTTCGCTTTATTGCCCGAGTGGCGAAACAGCGAAAGTCTTACCTTATTGTTGCCGAACGCCATTGTCTAACATTTGCACAACGACGAGTTGGATCTATAATGAGTGAGCCATTGTTGCAATAAAACGACAGTGTTAGTGCATTGTTGCCGAACCATCGTCGAACATATTTGTACAACAAAGATTTGCATTGTTAGTAACCGAGCCATTATTGTGATAGCATAACGAGCCATTGTTGTCGAGAGTATTCTTTGCTCCAACTCCATTTTTAAAACTCAATAACTGCAAATAAATGCCATTTTAATCAATTTTAACTCTTTCCTTTCGGTCTTTTTTCAGCTATAATAAATGTATTATTTTGAAAACATTGACAAGTAAATATTGATATGCAAACATTGATAGCAGCAGTAGGTTACATTTACTTACCTAAGTAAGAACCAAAGGCCTTCGCTTTCTTACTTACTTAAGTAAGAACCCCACTCCTTCGTTTGCTATGCCTAGAAGTCTTTTTTCTTATTTTAAAAATTAATAGTTGTTAATTTAAAGTATGAAATAGTTTCATAATACTTTCGAAACGATTTCGGATACTTAAATATGCACAGCGATTGCATTTTTACTACTTAAGTAAGAACCAAAGACCTTCGGTTTCTTACTTACGTAAGTAAGAAACCCACGCCTTCATTTTCTTATTTACGTAAGTAAGAAACCCACGCCGGTCGTGGTTCTTACTAGTGGTAAGACAACGGTTTCATTGTTGGACCATTGTTGCAGCAGTGGATTTATATCATGAAGGAACAATGCTGCAACAATGCTGCAACAATGAAATCGTTGTATTACCACTAGTAAGAACCACGGCTAGGCTTGGGTTTCTTACTTACGTAAATAAGAAAAGGAAGGTCTTTGGTTCCTACTAAGTAGTGAAAATACAATCATTATCCATGTTTACGTATCCAAATAATTTCTAAAGTATTATTAAACTATTTCACACTTTAAATTAATAACTATTATTTTTTTAAAGAAGAAAAATAATTCTAGGCATAGAAAACGCAGGCGTGGGGTTCTTACTTACGTGAGAAAACGAATGCCTTTGGTTCTTACTTATGTAAGTAAATCAACACCCGCTAGCAATGTTTACATTAGGGTCGGACCAACAGGGAATAATGTTCGAATAATCACAAAAAAATATTCGAATATTCGCCCAAATTTTTATTGTCATGATTAGGCCGAACCTCCTCGTACCCCCTCCCCCCTCAAAAAAAATACGTTTTTCATTAAATACCTAAGTTTTATTTAATCTGATGGCAATGCAAGGCATACGAAATGTAACCACAAGGCAACTTAACATACACACCAGAAAAAATGCTAAACTGCCAACTGCAGTACTATACGCAATGAACGTAGGCCACCAAGGTTTCTTTCCTTTCACGTATGATATTGAATTTGATGTCATCTATCAACTGGCAACCATAGCCCTGGTTGATGTACCCATTCTTTATTTCTTAAATATTTTAGACACAACAAACACTGACAAATATAAAAAAAAACCTGTATGATACACAAATTAAACACACCCACACACGCGCACACGCACACGCACACAAACATTAAACATTTCAAACACAAACTGCGTTCACTTTCTGACATAACAATTACATGAAAACAGTCACTATTCCCTGGAATTGGAGTTCAAATTATAGTTCGTTGCGTTCGAGCGAACTATAATCCGTTTTTATTCGTGTACCTTCACGGCTGTGAGTATGGGGATACGACCTCTAATGTTTTTTTTTTCTAAACGGCGAAGCCGTTTTTTGTTCAGTTAATTTCTTAAATATTTTAGAAAGAACTGTTGCACACATCTGTAATACCCCTCCCCCCCCTCCCCCCATTTACAAGCGAGCACTCCAGAATGCATGGATCATTCCAACTATAAATTGGTTTGCAGGGAAAGGAGAACAGAAAAAATATTGTGCGGACTGACTGGAACTCGACAAGCCCACAGGAAAACTTAAAAACTAACTCAAAAAAAAAAAGTAAAACGACATATAATTTTTTTGGCGTATATTTGAATAAAAAATATCCTATTCGAATTTGCAATTAACGAACGAATATTCGAATACATATCAATGTTTCCAAAATACATTTATTGCAGCTGAAAAAAGACCCGAAGGACAGAGTTAAAATTGTATTAATAAACAAAAACGGAACGTTAAATGTTTAGAGTAAGGGTCTAAAAGTCAAAACCTAGAAGGAACACGGACAAGGTTTGACAGTAAGGGTCTAGGTGTAAAATTTTGTAAGAGGCTGGTAAGCATTAGACCCTTACTACCCGGTGGTTAGCTTATAGTTCTACTCTATTCGGAGAGAAAGTGTGTATGAACGATTGTAGCAGATTTTCTTTGTTCTTAGAATATTGTTATGGAACTTTAAGAACCTAATTTTCTTGTGATGTTTGGCATTTTGTGTCTTTTGATGCTTTAGAATTTTTTATTATATTTCGTAGATTTACGGCAGAGGATAACCAGTAATGCTCTCTGCTGCGAATACCCTGCAATGTTACTAAATCGGAAAATAATTTTCAACATACAGTAAAGCAGTAAACCTATACCATACTACCACTGGATCATCACGTGGGAGGATTTCCAGTTTTTCGTGAAAATGTTTTTATTTCTGACCACCGGGTAGTAAGGGTCTAATGCTTACCAACCTCTTAAAATATTTTACACCTAGACCCTTACTGTCAAACCTTGTTCGTGTTCCTTCTAGGTTTTGACTTTTAGACCCTTACTCTAAACATTTAACGTTCCGTTTTTGTTTATTAATTCGTGTTACTTTTAGAATTGCAGCTAAACTGTAAAACTGAGAGTTTAACACAGAGACCCAAGGCTGACTCTTACTAAACAATAGAAACAAATCCTTTAATCTTCAGTCTTGCAGCTGGCGATTGCTAATTAGCATTGTTGCATAATAACAATGTTTAAAACAATGTAAAACAAATCAATCTGGTGTTTAGAGCTCCATAACCCCTGAACCACTTGACCAATTAGAAAATGCCTTATGGAAAGGGCACATCTACAGAGCAATACCTGTAAAGTGAGCTAAGAACCAGCTTCCTAAGACAAAATGGTTTGACCTGTAGAGAGGACAGACGAAAGGTACCTCCCCAGAACAAGACCAAGAACAAGACCAAGACCAAGAACAAGAAGTTGTCTATTTGGCCCCTCTTTGTATCTCGGGTTTGGCTCACCCGAATTTCACAATTTTTGGACTGCAGACAGGCCTTGACTGGTCAAAGCTAGATTCCAAATTTGGTTTAAAAATGTTTACTTTTGACGGAGTTATAAGCTCTCAAAGTTGAAAGTTTAACACAGAGATCCTAGGTCGACCCTTACTAACAAATAATACAATAATACAATTTCAATGGCAAAGAAGCGCCATCCTCTGCCTCACAGTCGTGAAGCATAAACCTTTTTCCTAGTTCACGTATAGTTACATTACGCTCGACAGAAAAAAGTGTGTTTAAAATAAAATTCACTTTAATTTGCTTTAGTTTTTTTCTAATAAATCGTGCTGATTGTTAATTTAAAAAAAAGTGGTAAACAAATTAAACTAGTTATGGTAAAAAAAAACAAGCTTAACGTTATTAAAAAAGAAATACAATTTCAATAGCAACGAAGCGCCATCCTCTGCCTCACATTCGTGATGCATAGACCTTTTTCCTAGTTCACGTATGGTTACATTACGCTCGACAGAAAAAAGTGTGTTTAAAATAAAATTCACTTTAATTTGCTTTAATTTTTTTTCTAATTTGCAATTCCACTTACAATTGTTTCTGTGAGTAAGGTATTTTTATTTTTTGTGGAGCCGGGGAGGTGGGCTCTCTTCATTTTAATTTTAGTGCGGGGGTATATAAAATTTCCTGACTACTGCTCTGATTGGGTGATTCGATTTCTACAGGGTATCAGGGATAAGAGGCCGCAGAAGCTACGTTGTACTGCCGCCGTACAAGTGGCTTACCCCCATCATCCAGGGTTGCCACATACGTTTTTTCCTTTTGCGTTGTTATTTGGAATCCAAATACTGTAAAAGCCTTTATTTTAGCTATTTTGCTTGATGGCCAAATAAATGTTTTTATTTCTTTTTACTTGAAAGCTTATTATGGGCTTTTATTGTTTGTTTTGGTAACCCCCCCCCCCCCCCCAACCAGGGCTGTCATATGCTTTTGTTATCTTTTGTGTTCTTATTTGAAATGCAAATAAAAGCTTTCTTTCGTGAGGTCAGGAATAGCTTTCATGATTTCTTTACTGAGGTCATGGATAAGGGTTATAGCGACGGGGAATGGTTGTTGGACTTAAAAAAATTCGACGTGTAGCGTTTTTTTTTAAACACCCTGTATACTTAACTGTTAATTAAACTTAATGCACGGTGGTGACATCACGCTAATACATCTCCATGCTAAAAGTGTAGTCGTTATATACGGTTAATCTGAAAACCCACACACGTCACAGTGGGTTAATTTTGATAACCCACACTTTTTTGATAATCTAACACTTTTTACGCGGGTCTACACAACCCCTGCACCACCATGTGACATATGACCCGACTTTGTAAAATTACCGTACACAACAAAAATTCAACCAGCATAAACAGGCACATTTACAACCTGCGACATTTTTCTTTCTAGCCTAACAAGGAAAAAAAAAAGCGTACTATGCTAGACCCCCACAGGAGGCATGGCCGTAGGAAGAGGTACGGCTGGCGCGGCATTTGCCGTACCACTTTTCAGCTCGCATGTTTTAAAATACCATATCTCCAAACACAGTCTATACTCTACTACTGTCGTCAAACTTTTGAAGGGTCCCTGTAACACGCGCGTGGTTTCCTGCTGAGCTTTGATGAGCAGCATCTGTCCCGCTAGCATAAACCATGGAAAGTATAATACTATCACGTAGTGTGATAGTATACAAGTCCACGCATAAACAGAGCGCAACTTCTATTTCCCCCGCATCCTATGAAGGACAACGAGCTTGCCCAAGAGAGGGGGGTTTTGGGGAAAAAGAATTAAAAGAAATGGTAAAGTTACTTCAGCAAATGGTCAACACCAAACTTTGGAGAATGCCCAACACAACAGCCAACCGATTATAACTTTCTCAAAAATAAGTTTTATAAGTCACTAATAACGGAATAGGAAACATCGCCTACATACACGGGAGGGGGGGGGGGGAAACGAATTACTTATTACATGCTACGTACATAAGGGTAAGGTTCTAAAATGAACGGACGTAAATAAAAAATAAATCACAAGGTAAAGAGTAAACGAAGCAAACAGGTTTCATTAAAGACTGGTTTTGCTAGGATACAAGATACACTATTCTAAGAAAGAAATAAAATACTACGACTCAAACACAGGACTTCCCACCGACCTCACGTAATTTGGATACGCTAACACCTTACACACGCAACAAAATTTGACCTCTTCCGATCAAAATCTTACACTTAGCACAAAGTAGCTTCATGGCTGAAATTGGAAGGGGGGGGGAGGGGGGGGGCACCAACTAAAAAATCACAGTCGGTCAGGAAAAAGCACCCCAGTCGGTGTAGCGAACTACAATAAGCAAAAAAAGTCCTCAAAAATTCTCTGCCCCCACCATAAATTCCTAGATCGTTGTAGATAAATTCCTAGGCGTTGTGGTCCACATTTTAACTAAAAAAGAAAACCTTAAACAAATTTGTTCAAAACATGGCCTCTATAGCCATATAAGACACTACAGTGCCAGAAATTGCTTCAACTCCGTGGTTCTACCCGGCACCCTGCTTTGGGGAACTTCACTGTGCTCCACCAGACCCTCTAGCTGATTTGGTTAAGCCGTACCACTTTTAATTTGCTTCGTACGACCCTGCACGGAGGAATGGCCCAACCGGCAACCCGGTAATCTTTCGTTCTGACGGTACGAAAACTAGGCTACTGACACTTCCTAAACACACCTAAATACCAACGAGACTCAAGCGAATAGCGCATTTTATACACTCATCTTATTTAAACTATTAAAGTAGAAAACAATACAGTTTTACCTTAAACACAAACATCGGTATTACGCAGCGTCTTTCCCCTTCGGTTGGCTTTCATACACAGGAAGCTTCCAACCACGTTTCTAAACCGGAACTTCCGTTCAGGAATTTACATAAGTCGCATGGAGAAAATCTTAAATTCTTTAAACAAGTCTTTAAAAAACTCTAATAACACGATAAATTAGCTCGACGTCACACCTTAGCATTAAAATACATATCCGTGAGTTCTTTGTCGATTTAACGGCTATAATTGCTCTTGAGTTCGAAACGGCTAGTCCACTACCTCGGGGGCGAAGGGAAAAACTCGTGGGCTTCGCCCACTCATGTTTCCCTCCACCCCCTCGGTATTGGACTAGCCGTTTCTTGCTCGCGAGCAATTATAGCCGTTAAATCGACAAGGACTCACGGATATCTACTACATAAACTACCATAAGAGTCGTTTTACAGTCACGGTATTTTTATTTTATTTATTTATTTTTTTATTAAAATTAATTTCTTTTGAGCCTTAAGTCAGCCGAAGCAATTGAATGCTCGTGTGGCTGAACCGGCTCAATTTCGAACATTACCAGACTTTTAGAGAAGAAGAAATATCTGGTAAAGGGAGGTGCCAACCCGGGGATTCGGCCCAAAAAAAACCTCCGATCATAGTAAGGCCGAAATATTGTCCAGAATTGCCCTGATAATATTGGCCATTCTCCATAGCCACTGAAGGAGCATGGTAGCCTCTCACACTACCCTGGCCGTCAGTCCTG
Source organism: Lithobius niger (assembly GCA_023313725.1). Lineage (NCBI taxonomy): Eukaryota > Metazoa > Arthropoda > Chilopoda > Lithobiomorpha > Lithobiidae > Lithobius > Lithobius niger. The sequence goes on from JAHWFP010111894.1 coordinate 24,398, forward strand.
GCGGGTACTTTGCCAAGGTCCCCCATCCAGGGGTTCGACCAGATCCGCAAACCTCCAGCAAGCAGGCTGAGCTCTCTCACCGCTCAGCCACGATGACCACAATTTAACGGCCACCATTTAAGGCCCATTTAAGGGGTCGGCCCGTATTATCCATTACGTTTTTGAGGTCTGGCCCGCACGCTTAAAAGGTTGCCCACCACTGATTTATACTAACATTTACAGCTGATTTCCGTTTCTTCTACCGTAATGTAGCCCATTCTACGTTTTCTAGGGTTGGAAGTCTGTAGTTCAGGCATCCCTGGCATTAGCTTGCTGTATGCTGGAAAATTTTTCTTCCCCCTTCCACTTAAGGAGAATGTGTGCAAAATGAAAAAACTAAACGAAGAAAAAAGTTATATAATGATCAAAAATCACAAAAACGAGTTAAAAGCTAAAAGCTGAAATAAGACGAAGTAGAAAAGCCTATTGAGTGGAAAATTAACTTTCAAAAATATGTGTCTTGAAAACTTGGACTAAGTCAAACAAACCAAGTAGAATTTTAAATGCCTAGGCATAAAATTCAGAACTCAGTTATGGAGAAGCTTGTTTGGTGCAGATACACGTGGAAAGAGAATCCGTTTGAATGTGATGAATAAGGTGCTCATCAGAACAATTAAGTTTCCGATAGGAAGTGTTGGTGTAGAGAAAAGCCATTCAGTTGTGAACTCTAACCTAAAGTGCAACAAATACACAACAAACACGTTTAGGTAGATAAAGAAGCCAAAACTAGGGAAGTGCAGTGCTAGAATACAAAAGTGTAAATATAAGGTGGAAAGAGAACTTTCAGGTGAAGAACTATTCAAGAACAATTTTTTCTCTTAGTCTGGGTCAGACTGGGGAGAAACCTTGCAAATGTATAAGTTATAGAAGCAGCTTCGATACGAAGATTGTTGGTGGGTCAGTAGGCTAGTCATGGTAAAATTGAAAATGTTCTTTTTTTAATGCATTTGTGCAGGCCGGATGTTATTTTTAAGAAATATTGTATAGATTTAAGTGCCCCTTAAATAAACCAGCTCTCCGGAAGTAACAAAAAAAAAATTTACGGTCGGTTAGGAGACTTTGGTATTATGCAGAGGAAGGTCTTCCTTCGCCTAAGCTCACTCGTGGGGAAGGGGGAATGTAACGTGTTTACATGTGTGGCAGTACGCACGCACGCAGTTAACCACTCGTGCGGTGCACCTTGCCGTTAACATGGATGCTGCGCACTGCTAGCTACCATGCACACATGGCAGCTGGCCCAGTGCCCGCAATCGGGTAAGCGAGCCAGTCCTATTGTTCAACCAGTTAGGACCGGATCGCGCCAGTTTTTTGTCACGTGACGTAAAGCCTCAGGCAAGGGCCTATTGTTCTGCCCCGGCCCGCTCGGGTATGAAACTGGACAGACTCGACGGCTCGAGTTAATTTGTGTGTGGTGGTCAGACCTGCAAGTCGAATCACCAGAGCTAATAAGGGCAGGACAAGGGGATATACCTTGACCTAGCGCCTAATATGTAATGCTAAGTCTGCAGTCCCCTAGCTGTACAGTAAGAAGTGAATTAGGATTGAGAATTGTTTCTTATGAATAAACGTCCATCTCCTTAGCAAGCACTTACAAATTAGCATAGTGGTCTCACTTGTCATTCTTAGCTGTTCACAATGTTGGGTCCATTGTGTTTCTTCATTTATGCTAATATTGACAGCTAATTACCGTTTCTTCTGCTATTCCTTGTTTCTTTCTTGTCTCGATTCCTGTCACTGCCATTTGACCCAATGGATTATACCAGTTTTCAGTATTTCTTATATCCTATCAAGACCATTTCCAGCACCTCCTTACAATCTTGGCCTCAACACGAGGACCAAGCTTCTGAGGACACGTCTTCAACTCTTCGTCTGAGGTTGCATGTTGCTTGGCAAACCTTGTGGGACAAACAAGATTGCAATTAGGTTTGGGATATTATAGGTGATGTCCAGGTTTGGCACTCAGTTTGTTGCCGCAGTTGCCAAGAAGAGGTGGTGTTGGCCCGTTTAGGCATTGGTCACACGCAAACCTAAAATATTGTTCTCCCTTTTGACTGGAAATTCCCTCCTGACGGGAAATTCCCTCCTGAATGTCAATAGCATCAGTAGCCAATTACGGTCCATCACGTGCTTGTGGAATATCACCATATTGGTCTTCGTCACCGTTTCCATCTTCCATGAGACTTTGTGCGTAAATTGGGCAATGGTTCCGTCTTCCTGTCCAGGTTTTTGTGTGTGTGTGATTACAGGTGTATGATAAGATCTAGATTTGGGGTTTGTTTAACATCTCTGTAATGTGTGGCACAGTGGCAACCAGGACTGATGCACTGTGACTTAGGTTGGCAGTAATGATCTATTGTCAACGCACCAGTAGCCTCAATCCCCACCATGATTCTGATTGATTCTGATTCTGAAATCATCACATTGATATTATGTAATACAGGTGAGTTTTTTGTTTCGCTACGACTAACACGTAGGGTCATGACTTTAGGATTTTAGCTATGGCGTATAATCGTAACATACACCTTAGTTATTTACCGAAAAAATAGTTTGTCTGTGGAATTTGCTTCCACAAGCTATTATTGATGTTCCCTCCACTCTGAAGGATTGAAGGATTATTTTCTGTACATGTTTTTTTACGTTTATTTTCTGTGGGGAAGGGTGGGGGTCGGGAGGTGATTTGGGTTCCATCACTTTAACTACAGTTCTGGGTGATGTTTTCTGATTTCTTTGTCTAAAAAAAACCACTTGGACACAAGGGATTATTTTATTCCTGTAACGCATTTTATTGTGTATCACGCAAGTAGGCATTTTCTCTATGGCATATAGGTTTGGGTTTTTCACACAAATTGCACAGACCTGAGTCAAAAATGGTATTAATGTGAATAGGGGACATAGAAAATTTGACATTTTATACGTGGAATGATTCATTTTGTAGGAAGGGGAATGAGGCAGTTGAACTATGAAACAGGGTGAAACAACTTGCAACAGTCACAGGACTAAAACACTTGACACAATTAAGAGACTTCTCAACTTCTGACGTCACCAATTTACAGTTGAAATAGTTACAGGCATAAACACATTAATTGTAATTTGAAACACATCTGTACAATGGAAATTCTTTCAATTCCTTAAAAAATCGTAGATCTAAATTAATCTAATTATTCACAAGTTCTAACGAACATCTCAACTTAGCAAGTATTAAGTGAAAAATACCCCATTTCTCCTTTATAATCATTGGTAATAAGAATCTGAACATTTCACCTATCCTGAATTAAAGAAATTGGAGTGCTTATATACAACAATATTCTCAACAGTGCAATAACGACGCCTGCAAACTTCTTGAAGTGTTCAACTAGTCAACCGCATATACCAAAGCTAAGACCCAGAGCTGTAGATACTATTAATTAACTAATATTATTAACAATTACTTGTATTTAACTGCTTCACATAAATATTTAAAAAAAATTGTATGCTACATCAAAGCATAGGTTTTAGCATCACGATATAATGTAATAAAATGGTACAGGTTGAAATTAAAACTCATAATCCTATCGCAACATTGATGTTTCCTAATGGGTGAAGAATTTAGTGAACTGCTATCCATTAATAAATGGAAACCAATGGATAAACCTTTTCCTTCGGTGATAATTTTTTTTTTTTTTTGACTAATTTTTCTCGGACATATTCAAACCAAATCCAAGAAATTTTCACTCTAATTTTCCATGCATTAGACAACAGTTTAGGTGTATTATAACCAGAATCAATCATGGGGATTTGGCCTATAATTGTATAAGCACACTATCTGGGAAATTTGTAGACGTATACCTTTCAACAAGCCTTTTGTGATAAGTTCCCATAGTCATTCCACATCTTAAAATGATGAGAAGAGGCCAAATATTAACTACCTGTATATTAATGTGTGTGTTAAATAGCTTAGTGACCTTATTCCGCACATTAAAGCATCAGGAAGATATGTGGGGCCACAAACAGGGGTGATTCAGAATAGAATAAGTAACAAATCCTTCAAAGAGGCTGAGTAAAAAAGTTGTTACTATGAAGTGTGCTACCTTTCCATACATTTTTCCAATGGTAAATTGGAAGTATGCCATCAGCAAAAATCATACGTAAGAAATAACATACTAGTGCAGTAAGCCACTTTTGTAGTGTAGGATTTTCACTGATTATATGTTTTCTAGACCTCTGTATTATTTACAGAAATTTGTATGTATTTATACCTTTCGAATGGATTTTAGTAACTTTACTACACATTGAAAGGATGGGAATGGGTTCCGAATCATCAACTTGGGGGTGGGGTGTGAAAGGGGGAAGTCAGAGTGAAATAACTCCTCGAATATCATAAAATCTTAATGATTGTTATAGGCCTATGCAAAAACAGTATCCGTAATTTCTGTCAATATGATGGCTTTGTGGATATTCCACACATTGAAGCAATGGGTAGCAGTCACGGACCACAAACTGAGACAACTGAGTGCGGAATAACTGCACAAAGCCCTCAGAAAAGCTTAGTAAAGAGTGGAGGCCTACAAATCAGTGGGAAGCAGTCTTGGACTACAAAGAGGACAACTGA
>JAHWFP010111896.1:0-23915 GCA_023313725.1 Lithobius niger
TTTAAGCTATAAAAACATTATGTGAAGGAAAGTTGTGTCTATCTCACTACATCAACAGCGACAGCTCTATTCATCACTGATGCAATCGACAGGGCGAGTTCATGCTAGTCACAAGACTTGAAATCTCTACCGACATCTACTAATTTCACAAACCTTACTGTTGTGTTGGGCTTGTGGAACCAGGTTTTTTCATTCAATTAAAAAGCTTACATTTGACTATAGCCGTATTTCATCAACATCTTCACATTGCCACTGTCCTGTTTAACTTTTTGAGGATAAAACATTCGCCTTCATCAGAAACCGTCCACTGTGATGCGAAGAAAAATAAATTTACTTCCAATAGAGTGGAAATTCTCCATATTACGCTTACTTCCACACTCCAGATAGTTCATTATCTAGCTAATTTTCGACTGCAACCTGCAGTGTTCTTCAGGCTCTTCGAAGGTAAGTTTATCTTCTGTTTACATTCTTCGTTGTGAACACGATCGTCATCCGAGTTTGAAATCGCTGCTTCAATAGTGTTTCAAACCTACAGTTTGAAACACTATCAGATTTAAACCACGCGCATGGCAAAGTCGACTACTGATATTGTTCTTCACATTATAGTTGACGGTTTCTGATGAAGGCAAACTTTTTATTTACGGAGGAAAAATACTCAAGATTCGAGAAAGGCAAGAATGTTTTACAACTCTTGGCGAATTTTCGATAGTTAAGAGTTGTAAAACATTCTTGCCTTTCTGGAATTTTGCGTATTTTTCCTCCTTAAGTAATGACGTCTGCTACGTTCCAGAGTATGCTTCTTGACGTTTTTAAAGAACTTTCTATCTCCAGAAAATTCAAATAAGACAGTGAAAAGTGTTTTGCACTTGTGGTAATGTGTTAATTGTCTTCGTGCTGCTCGTAATCACGTGTCATTACGACTGCATTCTACCATTGTTATTTATTGCCGGTGTTCGTTAAGCTTCACCTGATGTCTTCGGACTAAATTGATTAGTTGTGTCAATTAGCGAATATTCTTCAAACCAGCAGTGTGGGCATCATGAAACGCGCTCGAGGTCTGCGTCTCATCTTCCTGCACATGTCAGCTACCACATTCTGAAAAAAGTTCCAAACTCTCACCAAAAATCTCGGTGAATAATGCGTACAGCCACAGCTCAATGACCAGCAGGTGCAATTAACAATACTGTCGCTAGTGAGAAGCAGTAGCAGCAAGATTCCCATGGACAATAAACGTCATTAATTTAAAGCCTAAGGAAAAATGTCTTACCGCACCACTCATCCAGCTAGAGTAGTCGCTCACCAAATACATGGCTAGATTGGCAAGCTCGGGGATTTCTCCTAAACGACCAGCAGGAATTCGGTCCAACATTTTGTCTTTAAATTTTGGATCAGGCATCAAACGCTCAAATGCACCCTGTAAGGGAAAAGTTAAAGGTATATAGTATAATTAAACACTGAGGTCTGTTCTGGTTTCTACACTATTTTGTCACTATTTTTGAAGACCTTTTCTAGACTTTTGCAAAGCTAAAATAAAATTAGCAGACAGAGGCACCAATAATTAGATATTAACATAGTATGAATATCATTTGCTTTGGAACACATTGCTCTTGATGAAATCTATGCTGCTTAACATAAATGCGTCAACTATTTAAAAAGGTAAATATCGACCTATTTACTAACTAAGGTGTTAGTTGATTGCTACTGAGTCCGAATTACAGTTCAGGTAAAAAAAATTCAACCAATGAGAAATGTTTCACCACCAACATTTCGGTACATATGCAGGTTTTTTTCTAATTGTTCGTAGAAATCAAGGTTTTTCGTGGCCTTGACTTTTATTTTATTTACAAATACAACCATTTTTCCCATTTTCGAGGCCCAATACAAACCAACAAAAACCTGTGATGTGTATTGATTTGTTCGTAACTAGGGGTGTGCGGTTTTAATATTTTGGGTTCGATTCGATTTCGATTGATCTTGGGCCAGAACACTTTGATTTCGATTATTATTCAATTTCGAAATTAATTGTTTTTCCCTTTTTCTATTTTAAACTATTTTGTTTTTCAATTTGTATCAATAACTTTGAATTGTGTTCATTTATTCCCCAAAACTACACTTTGGTGTTAACACAAAGTTAGAAAGTAAGCTTCCAACCTTCCCCACCCCCCTTTTGAATAGCACCATACTTAGATTTTATTTATTCAAATTAACTCCTACATTGTGCACATTTGGCCAATTATTATCCCTTACTTGATTGTTAAACTTACACTAGAGTCTAAAACGAAATCTTACTATTTTAATTGTAAGGCATTGGCTATCGGGTTATTGCTAATGGCGTTATTTAAGTGCATTTATTGAAAAAAATTTCACAAAATCGAAAATTCATCTCGTTACTCGATGGGAATTTCGTTAATCGTTGGGAATCTCGTTAATCGAATTTTTAGATTTGGATTTGGACTGATTCGATTTGATTGCGACAACATAATAAAATCGAAATCCAATCGAAGGTTTTGATTTTCGCACAGTCCTACTCGTAACAGAAAGAATAAGCTTACTGCATCTGTTCTCCGATAGAAATTTTATTCTTATTAATTTAACACTTTGAAATCCCTACAACAACGCGTGAACATTTTATTTACTGGCACTAGAAACTTTTTAAATAATTTTTTTACAAAATTTATAGTTGCTGTGAGAAGCAAAAAAAAAGGTGGGGAGGGTCCAAACTCCAATTCTGCACCTGGTGCAAAATTTGCATCCCATCGCTTTATTAACTGAAATAATTTTTAACAATTATTTTAAGCAAAGGTGTCGGTGATGGACTTTGATTATTCGACACAAATATTCTTAAAATAAATATTATTTTGGAATTAATATTGTGTACTCAATTCTTCGAACATTTATATCAAAATTCAAAAGGTTATGCACAATCAGTATATCTTGTTATTGCTCAATTGACAAGATAAGCAAAAGCAAGTCACCAAAATCAAACTATTTGAGATACGACAATACTTGTAACAATGCATAAACTGAAAAAGTTAGTTTAAGTTAGTTTATTTTGTCTCCTCTCAATAACCTGAAGGCAATTTCTTCTCGCAGTGATCAAATCATGATACAGTATATGAAAATACTACACCACAAATAAATTTAACTACCTTGGTTTCAATCGGTCCAGGAGCAATACAATTGAACCGCATACCGTATCGACCCCACTCAGCTGCCAAGCTCCTAACAAAACAAACGAAAAAAAAAAAGTTTTAAATGGCTAAAATAGCAAAAGACCTACACGTAGTCTAAGATCTGTACCCTCGGTAATAATGAAAAATGGTGATATCCATTACAAACTAAGTTGATGAATAAGCAAAGTTTCGATCGAGGACGAACTTAACACAGAGCATTTAGTCCCGAGCTGTAAAAAGCGGTGATGTCCAACTAGCATTGACGTCATGGGCGTTCCTGGAGTTTGACACCATTTTAACCCAAAGATTAGGAGCTGTATTTACTCTGAACTGGACCATGATTTAAGTCAAGGGTTGTGCAGTTTTTTGTCACTGACTACTATGTGAAAAACATTGTCAAAAAGTATAGCCATGGTTTAATGCGTAGGAAAAGCACTTCGAAAATAAAGACTGGTTTTGTTCCTGATTTGATTTAAAGTAGGGAAATACGCATTACCAAAAAGGAATTATCAAACAGAATTACCAAGTGGAGTTGACAAACTTTTGGTAATGCATATTTTCATACTTTAAATTTCGGTCAGCCAAGTAAACAACACAAGACAACATGAACTTGTCCGTTTTTAGATGTCCTGATTTGATGGTTTTATCGTAAAGGATTGGTAATTATTAATTGCTGGGAAGGGTGAGGGGTTATGGATTTTTCAGACCCTCTGGTGGGAGGGGACAAACATTTTTTAGATCCTGTCTAGGGTGCTCAACAACAAAAAAACACGCTGGAGAAAAAAATGCATTTTTGAACCCCAATGACGACACTTACAGCAAGGAAAATTTCTAAAACAGTCTCCGCTTCTGAGGGGCAAGTCTTCCATACCTCTCTCGATGCAACTTTTTACAATGTTTGAGGTTGGCAGTATCCAAACTAGCTTGGTTAAGGTTTCAATAAATTTGCCATAAAAGACTAGTTTCCTGGCTTTTCGTTTGAAGGAGCAGACTGTGTTACAGGTATGGACCTTTAAGAACTACGTGTTCATCATATCTAACTGTATGAACACAAAGGAGTTTCAATTAGATTACGTGTCTTGTAATCGAAGCAAGCAGTCTGCATCAAAGACTGGCCTTGTGAGGATACACGATACACTAATCAGAGAAGGAAAGAAAAGGCAACTGCCCTGACTGGGACTCGAACCCACGACTTCCTGTTTACTAGCCGGGAAGTAAACGGGAAGTCCTGGGTTCGAGTCCCAGTCGGGGCAGTTGTCTTTTCTTTCTTTCTCAGAATAGTGTATTGTGTTTCCTCACATGGCCAGTCTTTAACGCAAACTGCTTGCTTCGTTTACCCTTTACCTTGTGATTTCTTCTTTATTTGTGTGTCTTGTAACGTTTTCTAGGACATTATAAAATCATTGTAATTTCGTAAAAAACGAGGCACGTTTTCCATAGAACTATTGTCGGTGCGGACTGCTAGGTATTTCACACGGTCCTACTGTCTACTACTGGCAATCTCAATAGGCATAAGAAAAGTTTACTTTTGGGGTGTGGGGCGGTCAGTATTCTTTCAAGTTGTTGAAAAGGAGGTCATCGAAAATTTGTTGGGCAGATTTTTATTCAGCCCCTGCCCATAACTATTGATCGGTCCGTAAATGTACTTAAAACATAGATGTCGTTGATACTGTTGAAAACCTAAAAGATAATTATATAGTACGAATGAATGCCAAGTCAGCGTATATTCAGACCACGACACAAAGGTATGAATGAGCTATCAGACTCTGAATTCAAGGAACAATTTGGCTTTCGAAACGACTTTTTTCATTAAATGGCAAGTTTGGTTAGCCATTGCCTGCAACACTAAACACACAAAATGGATGTTAACCCTGACCCAAATTACCCTTACATAGTCACGTCAAAATCATTTTACCACACGATCATTACTCTTCGTCAGTTGGCCTTGGATGCTGAATTCTCCCATCAGATGACATCGCCAAATTTTTATCCTTTATACTGCAAACAATGCAATGTCATGTATTGCTACAGCAACGATTGTAATGAATTAGGATTACTGATAGAACAGCTGTTGCTTTCTAGTGCTGTAACCCCCTTTTACCATCCATCATTTACTGCTGGAGAGTGATCCCCTCGGTCCTGGGACTTTTTATTAACATCCAATGGTTGCGCGTCAAACTTCTACAATGTTACAATGAAACATTTCTCCCTAGATGTTTCTAGGTTGAAGTTACTTAGGCAATTTTACTGGAATTCTAAATCAAAATTCAAAGATCAACACTTCACCACAAAGAAATGAACAAAAACCCTGTCCACTTGAATTTTCGGTGGAATAATGCAGCGTCCACTTTTATCAGAAGTCCACACGAAAATGAATCGAGTGTCAGAATCAGAATTCGAACTTGCCACATTTTCCGTTGGACCACTGACCTCTATCGCGCGTTCACACTCCGATTTCCACTGCTGCTGAGATTGCTGGTGAGCTCTGGCCTCACTTTTCAGAGAAGAATGTGAACTCGAGCTTCTTCTCGTTTTTTGAAGCAGTTTTAACCAAAAATATTATAATCATTCTGCAGGCTTAGTACAGTTCTAACACAAACTTCTGTTGATATAAATGTGTAATTTCTTTGTTTATCATGTAGGCCTAAATTCAATCATCAGAAATATTAGATTATTTTATGATTTTGACTAAGGCTGCACCGATACCAACTTTACCGATCCGATGCTGATTCCGATCCAGTTTTAAAAATTTTGCCGATACCAGTACCGATATCCATTATTTAACCCCTAATTCTTTGCCAATGGAGCAATTTTCTTCAAAAGTCTAATAATTATTAAAATAAAAAATTTAAAAATAGTAACCAACAGTTAAAAGACTAGGAAGATACTCGGTGATTCCTTCGGTGAAAATGCTGCTAACAACTTATCGTTATCTAGAACGGTTCCAGAGTTAGAGATATTTCAACAAAATTTGCTGAAATCCGATCCGATACTGCAAATATCGGTGACCGATCCGATCCAGTATCGGTATTGGCGGAGCCTTAATTTTGACCTTAAAGCATATTAGAGGGAGATTGGGGATAGGCTTAAAATGTGCGGACGGACGAGGACTACTCTGACATGGAGTTTCATGATGGATGGGCTTTAGCTTCACGTGGGCGCTTCATACACGATTTACAGTAATATGCAATGAGTGTACAGTGGAATCCAAACGCTCATTACGCAAAAATTTCACAAATTTGACAGTTTTTCGAGAAGAAGCTTCTTCCCTGTTTTTTGAAGCATTTTTACTAAATGAAAGAAACTGTGCGATGAATCACTTTGAACTTGGGAAAACATTCTGTTGGAAATTAGTACGCACAGACAGGTGCAACACACAGTTATAATACTAGGAGTAAGTCTAGGATTTCAGAACCGGTTCCTCTACTCCCACTTGAAGCGAACACTCTGAAGAAAGGAGTGGATGAGGAAGCACCACTCGCTCCCAAGACCACAGAGAAGTGTACCTAGAGCCTTGTGAGGAATGCGATGCTGTTTATATCGGCGAGACAAAGAGAGGGATTAAAAACCGTCTGAAAGAGCACATGGCCAACATTGCAAGAAAATGTCATCGCAATCCATCACACTGAAACGGGACACAAAATAGGGTGGAATAAGACCACCACCTAAATCAAACTCACATTGGGAACCCCATTTTCGAGCCCTTCCACCCAGCACTAATGAAAAATGTGGCATTCCCGATAAATCTTCAGCCCCCTTCGTTCCCGCGTATCACATGTTTGGTGCACGACAAACTCACCACGCAGTGGTCACATTGTTGGAAAACGCAACAGCCTTCAAAATATCAGAGGCACAAATCGGCGTTGTCAAATTTGGATCTGGAAGCTGACGACAGCAGTTGCGATGATGATGAAGGTAAACAAGAATTTGCAGCTTAAAAGGCCGGAAGACGATGAACGCGAATATTTTCCAGTTCTGTTCGTCGAAAATTTGCCAAACTCGGTGTTTGTGTGAAGTGTTTGAAAATATAGCTAACTAATTTCCAACAGAATATTTTTTACCAAAGGTTTAACACATAGAAAAATACAACCATCGTACTGCGAATGTTCTGTAACTACGGTAAACAATTTGTTGACGCTCAAACTCAAGAAAAAGCCAGACCCAGCATTCTGGGTTCTGGCAAGTGGGCGACAATGGGGACTTAGCCTCAGAAAGAGTTTGTTTGGGACTCTGTCTCTGAATGAAGTTGCCTGTTTGGACTTAGTCTCTGGCAGCATGGTACGGATGTTAACCGTCACCATTTGGACTTCAAAATCAAAAATACTCAATCAGTAATTTGCAAACTGTCGATAGGCATTTTGTCCATACAGGTAGAAAAATTTGGTGCTCAGCACAACAGCGATGTAAATAACTGAAGAAAGTACATTTATGTAAGCCTGAAGAAGATAGGAGCACCATATTTTTACACCTGTATGGACAAAATGCCTATCAAAAATTTGCAAAATAACTTATGAGTATTTTTGAGTTTGAGCGTCAACAAATTTTTTACCGAGGTTTAACACAGTTCCCAACACAAAGTTCCACTGAAATAAATGTGTAATGTCTTTGCTCATCATGTAAATTCAATTATCGTAACAATTCGATTATTTGAACACCCCTTGGTTAATTAGTTCAGACGGTAGAGGTTAGCTACTACACACCGCGATTACATTGAAATACTGTATCATGGGTCGCATACTACTCCTTAGATATGCACCGATGTTGGCATCGGATATCGGAAATCGGCCTTTTTAGGCTTCAGTCATCAGAACATCGGCATCAGTTTTCGGCAGCAGATGTTAAAACATTGGAAATCCACAAATTTATAAATAATTTTGTGACAGATGTACGTATAACTAATTTCTGGGAGCTAAATTCTAGACCTACAGAAAATTTTGAATTTATTTCTGAAATCCTCTTAATGATATTTGAGACAATTAAAAATGTAACTTCGTTTCACTTTACTTTCTTAAACATCGGACCACAAGTAATCGGAATCGGATATCGGCAGATGTTTTGTCAACAACGAAATTGGCATTTGAGCACATCGGTGTATCCCTACTACGCCTCACTGAGTAGATCGGAAATCTGGCACAACAGGCCCCAACATTCTTACAATCAACACTTGGTATAATAATCTGTACATACTTTGTCATGATTTCAACTCCAGATTTGGCAGCAGCGCTTGGAACTACGAATCCAGACCCTGATTGTGCGTATACTGTAGTAATGGACAGAAAAGTTGCACCTAAAAAGCAAAAAATTACAAAAATATCAATGGTAATCCAGCCTCCATATAAAAGCAATGAAGCAAGTTTTATTTTGCTACATGTACATAACAGACGAGATGAAAGTTGGCAAATGATGCCGACAGTTTTGTTTTTTGGACCTGCTAACAACATCAAATACTTTAAACTACGGTGTTGCCAAGTTCATGACACTTCACGCAGCACAACTTAAATTCAATTAAAATCACTGAAGGATAACCAGGGAATCATGGTTTCTGCTGCAGCAAAAATAAAAAATCTGCAGACATAAAGCTCATTTTCTGCAAATTTTCTTATTATCTGCAACAAATAATGTAAGTCTATACATAAAAGCGTTGGTTAGGCGCTTGTTTCACATGTTTATGCCACTCATATTGAGGAGAAAAATGAGAACAGACGACAAACGGACGCATTTTATATATGGAACTTAAAAATAAAGAAAATTCAACGAATAATACATTTTTTCCACCCACGAAAGTACTACACTACTTTCACTGGGTCACTTTAAATTTTCGGAGATCATTAAACGATCTCCTTCTTCAGAAAGAATCCACGTCAAACAGTAAATGATAGAACGTTACATGGGAGCAGTACTACGGGGGAAAATCATTTTGATGCACAAATTCACAACTAAAATACTCATCAGTATTCTGCAAAGTTTGGATAGGCGTACGGTATGTCCATAAAGATGGTAAATTATGGTGCTCCTATCTTCTTCAGGCTATTAAATCTGTTTTGTTCTGTTTTTACATTGCTGTTGTGTTAGCTGTATCTAGGTAATTATTTAAATAGTGCACCTCGTAGCCCTCCACGTGTGTTAGGCCGAGCTTGCTGTTGTATATCACTCTATGAACCTGCAAGGACCCTCAAACCCATCGATTGAGTATATAATCAATCGGCAACTTGGTGATCACCTCACCCGACTAGAAGGTGGCACTGCCATGGCAACGAACGTACTCAGCCTGATACACAATGACAACAACAGCAAGCTCGGCATCATACCGCACCTAGAGGCCCGCTCTATTGAAATAATTCCCTTGATACAGCTAACACAACAGCGATCTAAAAAACAGAAGGAAACACATTTAATAGCCTGAAGAAGATAGTAGTACCATAATTTACACCTTTATGAACATTTGCCTATCAAAAATTTGCAGAATACTGATGAGTATTTTAGTTTTGAATTTAAGCGTCAAGACGATTTTTTCCCGTAGTTACTGAACGTTCAAAATATGATGGTTGCATTTTTTTAGCGGGGGGGAGGGGGGGGGAGACAACCTTGGATGTTTGTATCTTGTAGTACTGCTCCCATGCGACGTTTTATCGTTTACTTCTAGAGGTGGATTCTTTTCGAAGATGGAGATCGTTTAATCGCCGAAAATTTAAAGTGAACTAATGAAAGTAGTATAGTAATTTCGTGGGTGGAAAAGTGTATTATTCGTCAAATTTTCTTCAATCTTTAAGCTTCCACTGTCAACGCCATTTGCCAATTTTCCTATGACAATTATTGTGCAAAAGCTGCGCAATTCTGCGAAAGTTCTGGAAGTCTGCGAGCCTTCTTTTTTCTGCGAAAAATTACACAATCGCAAAAACCTATATTCCCTGAGAAGACGCTTCATGGCTTACATTGGCACTTAAAAACAGTTGTGTAATCGCCCAATGCATGGTGTTAAAATCATGCCAGCAAAAATGTCAGCCTTCAGTGATTTCAGTGACATCCAGATAAAACTTTAGGTGTAATTTCTCAATATCATTTAATACTATTGAATAGCGAGTCCTCTTTCTAAATAAAGATTGCGCATAGGAAATTCGTTAAGAACGATCCATGTTTTCTTTGCTCCTTCTAAAATAAAAGGTTGTTAACAGGTTTACATCATCTTATAAACGGTCATGCCTGCGGAGCTTTAGAATTATCACTGCGGTAAGAGGTTTACGGTTTTAACAGGCATCATTATAACGAAGTTTAACTGTAATAAATTCAAGTGATATTACTGTAAACTATAGCACCATTCCGTGTCTGTGAGACTGGTATGTCTGAAACAAGTAAGACTGCTAATTAACATACGCTTGACCTGCATTTAACTATGTTTGTCTTTCAGTGCTGAACACAGAAACGAGTACAGTACTCATAAGTAATAAATAATAATTTACCAATATTAAACTACTTTTCCAAACTTGTCTTTCAATGCATCATACAGAAACTTTAGTACTAATAAATATTACCCAATGTCGTACACTTAGTAAGTCTACTATTCATTGTCTTTCAACGCATCATACCAAAACATGAAATATTACTTAGACAACACAGATATTCCAAAATTTCTGAAACGACAAACACAGTCTACCTTTTTTAGCAGCAATGAGTCGTTTTCCAACGTCCAACGTCACATTGGCACTGCCATTTAGAACGATGTCAATGACAGTCTTCCAGCCATTTGGTGAAAGACGCTCAGTGGGCGAAATGAAGTTACCGGCAGCGTTGTTAATGATGATGTCAGGTAGGCCAAACACGGCAACACATTCGTCAAGAGCCGCCTTCACTGCTGCTGGATCACGCACATCAGCGGCAACTGGAAGAATCTTTGTAAAATTACCTTGGTCAACTTAGAAGCGAAAATTACACTTTTAAAAAGGGGTAAAACTTAGCAACGAAACAATGTTATAAAGATCACTCAGTATGATGTTACGAAAATCAGAACTACAGAAAACTCGGCTATTCAAACATATCAATGAAAACAGTCAGCTTCCACAACTATTTCACACACTCCAGTGAATTGACTTTCCTGACCCTTGATAACTTACTGTATTACCCTGAATATAAGACGTTACCCTTTATTCCAAATTTATGCCAGTATAACAGCAGCATCGTTTTATACTCGCGTGCAAGTCTATAAGTTGGTATAATTTTGGCCGATTTTTATGTTTGAATAAACCATTCGCCTAGTTTTTCCGAGAGCTATCCAGTGTTGCTAATCTCAAGCCAGTTGCATAGATTGTTTTTGGATTACTTAGCAAAAACCTAATATTTTTTTTCGAAAATGGCCACAGTAAGCAGTCCAAAATCAAAGATGTTACTAAAATTTAGGGGTTCGAATCCAATTAGTAACAGGTAAAAAACGAACCAAATAATAAATGTAGTACCAAGCCTTATGTAAGCCTTGCTAAAGTGACCCTCTGGCTTTTATACCCACAGCCATTTATCTCTTTGGAATAGGCGAGCCAAAAAATGCTACTCGCCTCATATTCGGAGTCGTACGGTATTTATGCCCTTATCATTTTTAACAAGACATTGTACTATGTCACCAGGTAGCTTATGCTATTAAAAAATTCAGTACGTAACTGCATGGGAAATCGCTTAGGCCACCTAAACCTTTCTGTCAATAGTATACGTATGTACATAGCCTAAATAGGTCAACAAAAGAATGTTCACGGACGCCATCTAGTGAAAGAGCAAGCAGTTGACTCCATCCATCTCATCACACCTATGGTTTACCCAGTTGACAAGGTATCCTATGATACTGATGTTTTTAAAACATGATTTTTATCTTTTGATGTTGTGTTTAATGGCCCATTGCAGTGAGTATGGTTTATACAGTTGACGATGTATCCTACGATACTGAGACATGATTTTAATGATGTGCCCTCTCTTAGTTAACTTACGGTAAGGTGTAAGTGGTCCCTCTGGGAATCCTTTCTTACCGTTTTGCTCATTTTACTGAGCAATAAACACATCATTATTATTATTAATGAGCTTCGTGCATGCATGTAAGGTGTATAATGAATAAAGTATTATTACTATTATTATTATTTGCTGTCTTGTTAAAACTTTTTCAAGCCTTCTAAATTATAAAGTGACAGTCAGTACCCAGTAGCTGCTTGAAACTGTTTAGTTGCAACTGTGAATTTACAGTAGCAACAAGGGTAGAATTTCTCCCTTCACCCCCAAAACCATTTTCATTTAGACAATAATAGGAAAAGCATCGGGCAGTGGGAGGGGTAACTAATTTTAACTTGCTGAAAGTGGGTAATGAGAGAAGTTATCGTAAATAATAATTTCATTGGTCATGAAGTCTTATCGGCCAAACTAACGCTCGTAAAGACGAACATAATTTTAAATGTTACCCGGCAATTAGAATCAAAAAGAAGCCAGGAATCAAAACTAAGAACCCCCCCCCCCCAATAATTTAAACACACCAAAATGGCAACGGTAACCTTGAGAGTTCATTGAAATACTTAATTTGAGGAAAATTCATATCAACAACGCACAATCTCAAAGAATGCAAATTTTCTACAGTTTTGGAAAAAATTATAAAATTTCTTCCCTACTATCTTCTTCAGGCAACAAAAAGAGTGTTTCAACCTTGATCACATCATGTCCACTAGTCGCAGACTTTCAAACATTGCCGTGTCCACAGCCTCCCGTATTTGTCAGCACAATCTCTCCAGCTAATTGACAGCATGTCAGACAGATCACTCCGAAGCAAATACTGAATCGCAGGCGTCAATGGTGGTTGGAGATTCATCAACAATCTGCCTTCCCATTCATGTCCCAATGTACCCATCGACTCTAGGCATCGCTGATGTTTATCATACGCAGTATTTGAGAGGATGAGGGTCTCAGAGCATTCCCAATCGATTTGGTGTTGTTTGTCCATGTGGTGGACTGCGAAGCCATTTTCAATATCCCCTTTTCTAGTGTCAGCCATGTGCTGTCGTATGTGATTTCTCACACCGATCCTCTCTACAAAGTATATGGTGCCGCAGTCTCAACTCGATAAGCTGTACGCTCTTTCACGCATGTTATCGACATTGCCCAGTGCTATATCTGCGATGGCTATACTGGGAAAAGAAGGGGAAGGAAAATTATTGATAAATCTCCAACCACCGTCGACACTTGCGATTCAGTATTTACTTCGAAGTGTTCTGTCTGACATACTGTCAGTTAGGTGGTGAAAACATGCTGACAAATATGGGAGGCTGCGGACGTAGCAATGTTTCAAAGTCTGTCCCTAGTGGACGTGATGTGAAAACAGTAGGAAAGAAATTCCCCCCCCCCCAAAAAAAAAAAACTGTTGAAAATGTGTACGGAACACAAATAAAAAAATGTAATTCCATTCAAAAACCAATCTTGTTATTCAGCTAAAATTTCAGCAGCGCTTAGTATGTTAATAACCAGCAGCCGCACTTCGCTTTCATTGCATTCATCAAAAGAAATGATTTCATCAGTGGTCATACTGGCCGAAGGGAACATTTTCCAGTGGCCATCTGATTACATTTAATAGGTTTGCATCTGTATTTAATAACCATTTAATTGCTAGCTGGTGCCAATATTCGTCTATAGGAATCCTCATGAAAAGTTACGAGTCTCAGGTTGGTTAATTTGTTTTGTTGCAACATACCTGCGCCCACACCCTGGTTACAAATTACCTACCTCGCAATGCGAAAGCTTCGACACTTCTTCAGCCGTTCTCTTCAAGACATCAATTTTTCTGTACAGACACAGAAAAAATATAAGTGTTATACTACTAAAACAGAAAGTTGCATAAAGGTGGAGTCAAAACGTGACAGGGTATTTATTAAAGGTGTAGCGGCGTAAAGGTGATACTGGCCATCGATTCCACTGGAACCTGTATTGAATAATTACAAATAATGGTAGTGGTATCGGTTTTCTTTGTGCGGATAATTCAGCCAAATTTGATAGATTCTGATTACTTACAGTATCATGTATTTGCAAATAAGTTGAACCTGTAAAAGCCAGGAGTGAATAAGCTTTATTTCGGAAGGCCTGTCACGCCTCAAACTGTGGTCATCTTTAGCCGTGAAATAAAGGCATGGGCATGCTAGCAATACATTCAGTGCATTCCAAAAACACCAATCTAATCCACCAAAAACTTCTCATGGTTGGCGACAAATTTGTATCTCCACATAGCACGTGTGACTGCAGATGTAAAACATCTCCAGCAGTATGGAAAAAGAATTGCTGAATTCTTAATAAAAGAAAAAATTAGCTCAGTCTAGCTGCCAAGAGAAGCTCATCTGGCCGATGACTGGTGGGGGCCATGGAACAGTCACTGCCAGTCAGTGTCGGCCAGGCTAGTGTGGACTGTTACAGATACTATTTCAATCCCCTACATCAATAGGAGGTTTTCTGGTTCAAATCCCTAGTTTTCCCCTCCCCTCGCAAGATTAATCTCTCCTAAAAAACATCTGGCCAGCTCATGTAAACAATCATTATTTTGCGCCAGAAGATTTGAAGTTAATTTTGACTGATAACCTTGTAGTAAGCTGGAAGCTTTAAATCACCAGGTGGACTACGAATTTAGCGGCTCTTGTAGTGGTAAGGGCAATGAAAGAGAGAAGAACTCTGTCGAGTCTTTGATTGGATTGCAGCGTGGAGGTTGACTAAATGGTGTGCTTGAGTATTCCAGGTGCACTGGCGGCAGGTCCGTTGGTTAAGTGGCAGCATTCCTTGAACTCCTTTAGCACCATGGTTGAAAGATGTGTAATTGGGTGAGGGTGTAAACCAGCTCTAGGTTACTGGGTCGTCACTGTCAGAACTCTGTAGGTCAGATTAAGTCACCGTGCACCATTGAGGCGGTTGGGGTAGGACATGTTCTTGAGCCCAAGCACAAGCATTGTATTGAGGCACATATTTGAACTCTTTCCCGTTTTCCATGGTTACCCTTATAGTGCACCCATCATGCAAGATCAGCGCATTCCAGTACCCCAAAGATTTTACTACAGTAGGCCAAGATCAATAAAAGATCCTACGGGGAAGTGAGTGGACTGTTGTCGAGAGGTCAGCAGCAGCTCCATATTCTTACCACACTAATGCTTGGACACAGGGAGAGAATTTTTGTTCACGGTCAAGACTCAAGGGTCAATCAGAATGGTTTTTTCAGATAGGGTGAAAAAGTATTCCACAAGTCAGTGTTGCTTACCAAGCTTCACGTCTACATAATTTAGAAATAAGATCCATGATCACGTCATGACTCAAAGACACCATGAAATGTAATATTATGAAGGCACAGTATGCAGTTTCTTGCATCCGTGGATACTACAAACGATTTTTGTGTCATGAAAAAAACTGTAGCTATCTTTTTAAGTATTCAAAAAGACCATTTGTAAAACGGATGAAAACTAATGGACCAAGCATCCTACCCTGTGGTGTGGAACTCCACACACAAAAAAAAGTAGCGACGTTGCAATTGCCACTACAATTGGTTGAGTTTTTTACTGGCTGACTAAGTAAACCAATACCCTAGGTAAAACGTCAGTTATGAAGTGGGTAGTTGGTCCAAGAAGCAACTGTAATTTATGCACATAGCCTAACTTCAGCATACATCCTACTTCTGAAATCCACCAAACTGCCTTCTTCTACCAAAAAACTAATGTTACGGTATGGAGAGGTGATGAAACAAGTTAAAACTGTCAGTTAGGTGCACTTACAATCAACGGTTTTTAAATGGCTTTTCCCTAGTCTGAGTGCAGGAGCCCAACTCGCGCATCTCTACGCATACTTTCTTGAAATCACTAGAAAATACGCTCAAATCCAAACATAAAAATATGCTCTGTATTTTGCGGATTTTCGATAGGCGTCATAGTCTGTGTGGTGTTACGTACTGTCTCTCCTATCTTCTTCAGGCCTCCTTACACGTGCTTGCTTCTGTCTTACATTGTTACTAGTGCTGGTGTTCTTTAAATCATGTGGAAAACGTTGCACGCTGTATTTGTCAAGTGACGCCTGTTCGGCGCTCATTTGGTTCCACCTACTCGGAGGTGTGCTCCCAACTCGTCGATAATGAGGAACTGGATGTTAGAGTGTGAGGGCCCCGGTAAATTCACGAGAGGTTTTCCAATAGCCACACAGTGCTGAATCGCGAGCGATTCAAGTTCATGGCTTACTCTGATTACACGATTAGAGGACCTAACTTTGTACAACACATGGCTTTTGTATGTCTTTTGAGTGGACTTGGCTTGTGTCCATTGTTAACTTGTGTGCATCCAAGGTATAAGCAGAGATTATAAAGTTACTAATGAGATATCGCATCTTACCACTTGCAAGCATACGCTGGGCCCTGGCGGTAGTTTGCGGCTACTGATATCTCTGCTAATGCGCCTTAATGCTACTTCAAAGCTCCAACTACCGCCAAGGCCACGTGTAGGCTACCACGTGTTACGATGTGACAACTCGTTAACTATCAATTTCCTGGTCCGAACATGACAATAATTATAAAGCACAACAAATAAAATGCAAACACACAGGCACAGTTCCTACAGCAAAAAACAGGTTGTCGTCAGTTTATCACAATTTCTTGCTGAGCATGGAATTTAGTAGCTATCATCACATCAGGCTAAAGTTCACATACCTGCTTGATATGGCTACTCGAGCACCGAGCTTAGATAGCATTGTAACCATCCCCTTTCCTAACCCGGTACCACCACCGGTTACGAAAGCGACTTTGTTTTTGAATGTATTGGCTGGAAGCATTGGATCCCATTTCACTCCAAAATGTTTATATCGTTCATCTTTCACCCTACATAAAGCAGACGAGTGGAAATTCTTGAAAATTAGAAAAAGAAAAAAAAAAACAGAAATAAAGTCACTTCATTCATCAAAATTAACAGCTTGTCACCGATTAAAAGTACGAACAAGTTGAATTAAAGTCCAGTATGTTGGGTCGAGATACCTTTGATGTACTGCTTTGTGAAGAAAGTATATTTACTTGCGATGGCCAACATAGTTTTTCATATTGCGCTAATCGTAAACAACGTGCGCCAAACATCGTCCCCATTTTCCAAACAGCTTAAAGGTATTTAGTTATCGCTACTCAGATACAGTACCTATAAAATTCACAAAGCCGTTAAATATTTATAATGACGCCTGAAACACACGTTAATTTAGATGCTGCAGGTTTGTACATGTTTTCATAACTGTTCTGAAATACGTATAAAATTATACAGTATTTGGGCACCGCTGACTAAATGTCTTTTTTAGTTATGTGTAAACATAATATTTTATTTTTCTATTTAATATGACACTATGACACGCAGTTGTAATTTTAATGAAATAATCACTGAAAGAATTGTTTTTAATTAAACTAGTAGCGTCAAGAATTCAAGAACAGGAAGTCGGCCTTAAAACGGAAGTGGTATGGCGTCGAATGTGATCCACATGTTGCCGGCGTTTGAAATGATTTGATTTTTACTCACTTTGAGTACACGTAGTAAACTGTAAACGATCATGTTTCGTTTCAGGATTATGAAGTGTGTGCAGGCGCAGGTAAATAATTTTGTTTGAACACCCAGTAGTTTGCTAAAAATGGTTGATTTTAGAAATGCTAGAACGTTGACTTAGTGTAGTAGCAAGGGTAATATGGATTTAACCTTGGTAGTAGCAAGAATTAATAGGAGCGTAGATAGTAATCTATCGTGCTGATCACGTGTAGAGTAACGTGCTTCGTGAACATGTATTTTTAAGAAGGCAGATGCTACTCTTAATACAAATTATACTGGAAGCAAAGTCACTTAAAAATGCTGCTGCCAGTAAACCCCATTATGTGTAGCCTACTGTGACTGTGAGAGTGGTGTACTGGCAGCAGTACACTTAAAAACGCTGCCAAGCCCGATTATATGAACTGGAAGCTATGATTATTAGGTATTTGTGGGAATATGACTTATAATAGAGAGTCTGCTTTCCCAGCTATGCAACGCGCATTAGAAGGCATGCGGCGCGATTGCAGCACAAGATTGAAGACAACGACAGAATGTGCTGGCTGCGTAGCACGGCGGTAGGTGTTGATAGTAAATAAAAAAAATAAAAAAACCACTAAACCACGCACCACGGCTGTTTGCTGTAACGCACTTGTCACGTGACTGGCCAGGTACACTCAGACGGCCGAAGATCCGCTGTTCTCGTTCGTCAGTGTCTAACTCATGATGAAATCACGGCAAACAGCTGTGGCTCGTGGTGGTATAGATGGCCACCGAGCTGCCACAGTTTGGGCTCGATCTTGCAGGGAAGCCAGAGTAGCTACCCCCCCCATTTGGCTCACGCTCGGCAGGTTTACGGGCATAAAAGCTCTTTTCTCTGGGATAAAATATTCCGTTAGGATATAAATTCAAGCGCAGCGCCATTCATTTCTTATGTTGTCATTTAGAGTAATCCGTGGCAGACTGATCGTAGCCGATAAAAGCTACGAGTAGGTGGATGTTAGAAGATACCAGCAAGGTGTGTCAGACAAGCATCGCTTCGTTTCCGCCATTTTTTCTGCCACATGATGCTGTAATTGTCTTGGGGGCGCTAGTAGCACATGAAACTGCTCTAATGCCTGTAATACATCCAACACTAAGATTAGCATATCCTCCCAAACAAGTCCTGGAAACTTGTTTTTTACAGGCGTTGTTTGCAAATCCTGTAATTTTATGTTTTGCATTGTTTACAAGTCCTGAAAAAGACCTGCAATTTAAGTTTACCGTGATTTTGCTAACACTATTTCGGACTAAACTGTCTAGACCTATTCCTGTGTTCATACGCAACTTTGCTTTTTTTGCTTTCTTATTGTAACTGGCTAGGTTTATTGCGCACATCCCGTTTGGAATCTGATCAATGATGATTTATTAATAAATATAACTTTCTTTGATTGCAGCTAGGAAGGCTGTTGACAAGTCCGACGAACACATCCACTCTATCAGTTGGTGAAAGACGCATTGTAGACGTATTAAAAGAAAAGTTTCCGCAAGCTAAAGCCATAGAAGTGTCGGACATATCAGGTAAACGTTTCCAGCTTAGTCATTGAAGAGTTGGGTGCGGTCAACATTTTCTTACACCTGGTAGAGGTCAAACACAAGAACTGCTCCAACATCTAAACATCTGATCGAATTAGGAACTTATAACAATGCATTAAGTGTTCAGGCAAAATTGCACCAAAATTGTTTTCTACCTCTTTGACGTGATGATTAGAACACAGACGTTGGCAAGCTACTTTTAATACTAGCCGGCCACATGGAGAATGTAGCCTAATTCACATTCGTGAAGGTTGCTATCCGTCGAAGCTCGTGATTTGGTAATGTGGCGATGTATGTGTCAATCAAACATCATAATTTACTAGGGGTGAAAGTGAACATCTACATCAACGCAAGCTTAACAATGGTACCAATAGTACATAAGAAGCATAACAATGGCAACTACAGTACTGATTTTGTTTTTATCCCAGATTACCTTCCCAATTAAATTTTTGCATTTATTGTTTGGTCACAGTCGAAAATCCTGACTTTTGAGTAAAAGCCTGCCTACTTCATGTCTACCAATAGCCAAATGATTAACTTCCTCATAGTCCAGAAGTCTGTGGAACAGGCCACGTTCTTTATTGTAAGGGTTCGCATACTCACCGTAGTTCGTACTTTTGGTTATAGTTTGTGTGTTATTCGTTAGAATTTCACCTTGATTTTACAAAATTTATTTTTTGTGGATCGTTTAATAAATTCTAGTGTATGTTTTTCGCTGTTAGCTTATTTCCAATTTTCTATTATAGTGACAGTGATTGTTTTATCCGATGTCATCCTCGGTAGTGAACTTTAGGCGTGTTACCCAAGTAACTTTAGATGATTGGGCCAACATTGGCTAACCATAGGTAATGTTGGCAATGGTTTAACCATGTTGGCCCAGTGTTGGCACAATGTAGGTGTGCCTGTATTCCAGGGGCAATCACAGGACCACTTTAGGGCCTATCAATGTCAGCCAACAAGTAAACATCCCGTCGTTGAGCCAACAAATTTACTACTTCGCCAAAGGGCACCCTTAACTGGGCCTTTGTAGACCTTGACTGCCCCACCAATATGTTGGTACACTTTAGCTGGGCCATTGGCTTTGTTTACTGTCTTGCCAACACGTTGGCAATCCTTGATTAGGCCTACGTATGTCTTAATGTGCTCCACCAATGTATATGCTCCGCCATCTGCCCATCAGAGGAAAGATTTTACAGATCAAGGAAGACGCCTTGAACACGTTCACCAACATTTTTCTATAAGGATCATTTGCAGGATGATTGGACTTCTCAACGCCTCAGCAGACCAGGTTCCTTACGGTAGATAGAAAGTAAGAGCTCTTTATTGGTACTGGAAGAGTCACTGGGTCACAGGGAAAAACCCTTATCAGACAAGGATTTGGAAGTTGAAAGACCTTCTTCGGTGGTGCGACTACACGAACACCATCCAAGGTATTCCCATAAAAGAGGAAGTCCCAGACATGACGATATTCCCCAATCCCTCGATGGAAGGCTGGTGTGCTGATACTTCAAATACCACTGGACAGGGATTGTGGACGAAGGAAGTAACATCTCTTCACATCAGTGTCTTTGAGCAGTCTTCCTCGATCTAAACGAATTTCAAAAGGAAGTAAAGAACCGGCCCATTCAGGTCCATAACGCCAACGCCACTGCTGTGGCCCACTTGAAGAAAGGAAGAGGCTTGCACTCCAAGTCTGCACAGTCAAGAGTCGATGATTTTAGAGTTTGCTGTGAATTGGAAATTCCGAATACCGTCACTACACGTTCTGGGGAACGTACTAGCAGACGGGCTCTTGAGGCGAGGAAAAACCTCCAATGACGTAGTGGGCCCTGCTGAAAAACCATCTGCCAGAGGATTTTCGCTCTGTGGGGCACCCCTTTGTGGATCTCTTTGCAACTCGAAAAAAGCGGATGCTTCCGAACTTCTTCACCCCGTTCCCGTACCTGGAATCTTGGGCAATGGGTGCTCTGACGACGTCCTGGGAAGGAATGTTCGCATACCCATTCCTTTCTTACATTCTTCTAGCTCTCATTTTGGAGAAGATCGCATATACGGATGGGATATTCATTTTCATGGCTCCACACTGCCCAGTGCAGCCCTGATTCGTTCCACTGCTAGAGCTCTTGATCGATATTCCGAGGAGACTCCCTCTGGAGGAAGATCTGTTACACAGAGGACAGATTCTTCACAAGTCGCTTCAAGTCCTAAAGCTTAACGCCTGCATCTTATCCTCCAGTTACTGCAAGTTGATGACTTTTCTTAGCAAGTCGCCAACCGAATTGCTTGCTACCTTGCAACAGCGCGCACAAGATATTCAAAACCAAGTGTCTTCGATGGCATCGTTGGAGCCGCGTGAACAAGACCAGTCCCCTAGCTCCATCTCTACCCAAGCTGACCGACTTCTTGAATCATCTGTTCAGATCTGGATTGAACATGTCTAGAATTATTATGGTCAACTGTTCAACCGTAATTCTTAAGGTGGCTGGACATACAGCTATCCTTGAAGAATTGCAGATCACAAGCCTTATCAAATCCTTTGGCAGTGACGAAAGACCTGTGACCCGCAAGCTTTCGTTCTTTTAAGTAGGCCTGTTATTTTTTGGCTCAATAACTTCAGTGACTTGAGTATAATGTGCTTGAAATTTGCACCATTGATAAATCGTATATTCCTCGTAGCAGAATCAACACTACGTCACATTGTAAACAGTGGATACCTGTCACCGCAAACAAATCCTGCGTAAGTTTCCAACACCCCCGTACAACAAAAAATGTGAAGTCTAAAAATTACCTGCAGCACTAAAGTCAAACCTTAATAGACTAGCAAGGCCTAGTCCAACGTTTAAAGTTTTAACATCAGTTATTTTGTTCATAACATTTTGTCTTAAACACTATCATTTCATTTAGTTTTTTAGGGTTAGTAATTTTAATAATTCCATGCAATTTTTTAACTTGAATCAATTGTCTAATGTGTATATGTCAAAAGCAACGTGATGACCATAAAGGAACACTTAAAGGTTATTGGCATGATGCTCAGTTGATATTCCTTATGACTTGTCATCTTTATCAGTTGAGATATGTTCAGCTATGCCCAATGTATATCATCTTATATTACACAATAGGTTAATACATGTATGTTCTTTCATTTAGGTGGTTGTGGTGCCATGTATGACATAACAGTGGCATCAGTTGAGTTTAAGGGGAAAAATCGTGTGCAGCAGCATCGAATGGTCAATGAGGTAAGCCTGTATAGATTGAGATTCATATTTTTCTTAACTCGCCATTTGGTGGTACACCAAACATTTTTAGTTGCCAATGGTGAACCTTTGTCGCGAAATTTTAAGAAGTAATTTTTTTATACATTGGATGCCATCAATAAAAAAAAATCATTCAATTTAATGAGTATCCTTGCATTTGTCGCAAAGTACACGTTTTGTATAAATTGTGGTTCGTCCCGTGGCCTTGCTGATGGCAGAATTGGTTCTAAAAGATTTCTGTAACAGTAGCATTTTGCCTCATAGCATCTGAATAACAATAAAATAAGAGCTAGAAGCCCGAGATTGGACCGTCAGGAACCTGGCAGAAAAACCTTTAAAATGGTGTACTAAACTCTAAAATCTGCCGTCAAGAAGTGAAATTATTTTCAGTTCTTCCTGACCTTGTTTATCTCCAACCCAACAGCGTAGTTAGCATCTAGAAAAAAATATTTTAATTGCCATCTTGCCCAATTTAATCACACATTGGCGAGGGGCCAATCAATTCATGCATGTGTATAATCTTGAGTCCCTTTTTATTTGGCTATAACTAGAATCTCACAAACTAGATGTCTCCAATGTAGGAATAATGTGGTTGGATCGGGCAGCTCCAATGGATCTCTGCATTCTGGGAGCCCATGGAACCCAGCCGGTGCAAAGAGGAATTTCTAGGCATAATTTAAAACTCGAATAATTCCCTGAAACATTTGCCAACACTTAAGTAGGATATAAGGCTAGATTAAAAAAAAACCCAGACGGGTACATGTACTCTCACCCCATACCACCCCATGGGACCTTTTTCCCCTTTTACCTGCGTGATCCCATGTGTAAAATGTATGCAAGCCCAGTTCCTCACCCTTGTGACTGTTGAAAACTCACCATGTTGCACCATTACCCCCTCCCCCATGTTATTTTCTACAGACCAGAAGTGATGATAGCCTGAGATGTCTACCCCAAACCATATGATGACATCAACCACATAGACGGAAGCGTCAGCACACCCTCATCCTTTTGCGAATGATTGATAAAATCAATTACATTTCTTCATGTAATATTATGTGCTAGAGAACGTTGTCTTGATGAAGTTGTTGGGTTTTTCTCTCACTTTCATGTAATCTCTCTTGACCAATGATGTACACACTGTCACTGGATGGTGTGAATAACCTGTATGTTAATTAAAAATAGATCCATTTTCCATAAATTCCTTTCGTCGCAGTTCGGGTTAGTATAAACGTTTCAAAAATGAAATCGTGCCGCTTGACAGTGCACCGAGCAGTCATCTTCAAAATCAATACGTACTGTGGAAACAAAAGTTGAAATTTTCATAATGTACATGTCATAATCTATCATTTCTTCACGTTTCTTCTGGCACGTCTTCGTGTTATTCCCCCCCCCCC